>JAVSBS010019303.1:0-28334 GCA_033124195.1 Coracias cyanogaster
TCTCCTCTGTGATGTCCGATGATAGGACAAGGGGTAATGGGAGCAAGCTGGAGCACAGGAGATTCCATGTAAACATAAGGAAAAACTTTTTCACTGTGAGGGTGACAGAACACTGGAACAAGCTGGCCAGAGAGGTTGTGGAGTCTCCTTCTGTGGAGGCATTCAGCACCCGCCTGGATGCGTTCCTGTGTGACCTAGTCTAGGTGATTCTGTGATCCTGCTCTGGCAGGGGGGTTGGACTTGATTATCTTTCGAGGTCCCTTCCAACCCCTAACATTCTGTGATTCTAGCACTACAGCCTCTAACTGGTACTTACCAACTGGCAGCCTCATGGTTTATGGATGTTCACCCATTTTGAGTCAGAGCTGATGTGTGTTACACATTTCTGTTAGTTAAGAATTAAACCTATTAAAACGTCTGGTTTAATTCAGTAGAGGACCACGCCAGCTATTGGGGTGATGGAAATCCACAAGGTCCTGTAGTAAGAGAGACGGCAGCACAGGGTATTAGAAGAGCCTGTCTGTGGAGAGCCACTGTAGGCACTGCAGAAAGTTTGTGCTCTCTGGATTTAATCCCTTTAATGATTCTGACCTGTGACAACAGTTCACTTGAGGGAGTTCCTGTCTTTGACCCAGCCTGCACTTTTGTTTGTCTCTGAACAGCTCAGCACATGGTGAGTAATGGCAGGAACCCCACACCCCGCTTACAGCTTTTCAATACTCTCTCTTCTTTTTTTTTTTTTCATAAAATGTGATTTATACCCAGCAGGATCTGTGGGGAGTGATGGCTGGGCTCAGTCCAACCACAAGGAAGCTGTACTGCATTGCACCTTGGAGAGGACCAGGCATGGTAGCTGGAGCTCTGCTATGGGCAGCCAGCTCTGCAGCTTGACACCAAAGCCAGGAGCTCTTGCTGGCACTTTTAATTTGCAGTGCATAATAGTAGAAGTGCAAAAGTGCTTGGCTTCCTCAAAGTGCTGGAGAGAAGGCACTCTGTGTAGGGTGCTGAGCTAATAGGCTGGTTGGCTTCTTCCTTGTAGTTGCTAGTGTCTTTAGAAGAATTCCAAACTGTTGTAATTAATTTCTAAGCATTAATTGTGAAGCTTTATGATAAACCTATTGGCAACTCCTAAAATACAGGCAGAGCCATGTGGCTCTGGTGAGGAGTCAATGTTAACTCTTGTATCTCTGGGAGCTGCCAGTAAAAGCTTGCTCAGTGCCCAACCTCCTGGCACGTAGGCTAAACCCTCCAGCTGTATATGGTTGCTTTGTGCACTTGCTGGCCTGGGCCTTTCTCACCTCTCTTGAGACAGAAGATGCACTCCCAGAGGTCACAGCAGCTTGCCTGCTGGAAGTATGGCTGTGCTGGGATGTGCCTGGTGTTGTCCTGCCCCTAGCAGCTTGGCTATGCTGCCTCTTGGTGCCATGCACGAGGCCATGAAGGAGTGGTCATATGGTGCTATACTGGGCAGGTGGTGGTTAGACAACTTTCTAATGATTTTAATGCATGAGCAAGAACAAATTCCACCAGTTGGGTGTAAAATAACCTGTAAAACAGTAATGATGAGACCAGTGGCAGCCAAGAGCTGAGGGTGCTCGACACAGGGGGCAAACACATCCAGCACATGCACGGTGGGTGCTTTGATACAGACGAGCGCTTTAAATGTTGAAGCTTATTATACTGGGAGCCTGCAAGTGATATGCATCCTTGAGCATTTCATGTCCAAGCTGGATGGTTGCATTTTCAATTAGAATGTGGGATGTGGTCCAGTGGGTGCCAGCTCTGCTGAGGAGGTGCTGGATCCTGTCTCCTCGTGCAGCCCTGTCCAGCGCAGTACCACTGGGCTGGGACGGTTCTCCCCTGCAATGGGGACGGTGTCCTCTGCGAGTGATGGGGGCGTGGAGCTGCTGTGCAGCCACTGCCTGCTGTGGGCAAAACCCAGCCTTGCAAAGTGTGCCAGTCAGTAAGTGGTTTCTGTCTCAAAACTCCACGAAACCCCTGACCTTTCTGCATGTGATAAATCTGTAAAGCATGTGCAGGGTTTGAATTTTTTGTTTTTCCCCTACACCATATATACCCTGAAGAAGGTGTACCTGCAGTAGCCCTGCTGGGAGTCCCAGCGGGAGCACCTCTCCTGTGCGGGGCTGCTGCTCTGCACAAGTCACGCTTACAGTTGTAGCATGAAGAACCCAGCATCCTTAAAAGCTGTTAACTGCCAGTTGTGTAGACAACTCTGCCATAGCAGCATTACTCTTCCCTTGGTCTAGAAAAATTAAAAAAAAGTAATTTCTCATAAACTCTTTTGAAAAGGGCACAAAATAGCCAGAATCTTTAAAACAAAAAAGAAAAAAATCCTCTGGGGTCTTGTGTATTGTCCTTGGTGATGTTCAGAACAGAACACCACCTGCTGCTCTGAATACTTTCCAGTTTTCCTGGTTGCTTTATCCAAGCGAAGGCCTGCTCCATGGGAGGAAAAGGTTAAATGTGGGAGCGAGTACTGCAAAAGATTATGTGAAACAGAAATCCTGGTGCTGTTTGTTCTGCCATCTGCTCTACACTGGATACAGGGCTGTGGGTGGTTTCCTGTAGCGCTCCTGCTCCCCTCGCCGCCCACCCTGTGGAGGGATGTGAATTCTGCGGGCTGGCACTGCAGAGCTGGACAAGATAGGTATCTCCGTTCTCCCAGAGGAGCTGCTCTTCGGCTGGGCGAAGCCTGGCTGGCAGCTGCAGGCAGTGCCAGTGGCTGTGCTGGAGCTGCTGCTGAGAGCCCGCTCCAGCAGCAGTCCAGAAAAGCGCGGACTTCAATGCCTTTGGCACTAACAGAGTGAGCACGAGAGCATGCCGGAGTTGGCACATCCTGTGCCATGCCTGTCGGGAGAGCCGGAGCAGGACAAGCTCTGCTTCCCTGGTAGCTCTCAGCATGTCCCTCTGTGTAGCAATGCACCAGCACTGCGAGATGCTCCCCAGTGAGCAGGGCAGCCCATGCCCACCACCCGGCCGCTGCTGCCATCCCTGCGAGCCAGCAGTGGGGCAGGACGAGCCCCACACGGCTCTGTGTGGGCAGCACATCATCCTGCTGGCAGTGCGGACTGGCATGCATGCCAAAGCATGGGAGGACGGAGGAGTCACTTGTCCCTGCTTCAGGAACAGCTGGCAAAAGAGAGGTGACATCGTCTTACCTCTTACCCCCAGAAGCCCTTTCCCCACCCCCTGTTGTTCTGCTTTCCACCCTGGTCCCCCCGGCTGTGCCGGAGCTCCTCACCCCTCTGTACCCCCCCGCCCACCCTCCCCTGCTCTGATTTCACTTGGGAATGTGACCTTGCTCTCTAGATTATTTACAGACAAAATATTGCTGCAAGCCTGTGGAAGGGTTTTCTGTTGTTTTTTGGGGTTTTTTTTAAGTGACTGAGTGCCACAGAAAATGAATTATTTCAGGGGGCGTGTGGGGCCTAGTGGGAATGCTTTGCTATGTTTGGGATTGGGCTGCCCAAAGCAGATCACACAGAGGTGCTAGAGTCGTGCCATTTCCCTGGCTGTAGGAAACGATGTGTCTCTGGTTTTCTAAGAGAAAACCAGCCCCTGCTCAGGGCAGGCTGCCAGGATAGGACACTAGCATTGATGGGGCTGTGGCACGCATGTATCCAGGACCTGGGCTCCTTGAGGAAGCCTGCATGAGCTGGTGCGCAGCGCTGGCTGTGGGGAAGAGCAGAAGCAGGGGCTGCTTTCTGCGGCTCCCCATCCCACACCCCTGGAGACAGAGCCCTCCACTTCCCCTCTCTTGGGAGCTCCTGAATCTCCTGCTGCGCTTGCAACACAGGCTGGGTTTGCTGAGGACCTCAGACAGCACTGTCACATCCGATCGGAAGCGGTGGTGGGCTGATTTCTCCTTTTTTTTGTTTTTACTGGCAGGACCAACAGCTGCCCTTTTCCCTGCTGCTGACAATTCTTCAATCTAGCTTAACTTCTGAAAGCCTCATAGTGGTGGTTTCCCACTGTGGAGAGACCTAATGCCTTTGACCTTGCACTGCTGCCGTACCCTTTGCATGGCTGCTGAAGGCCATAAAGCTGTTCATTGCACACAATAATGTGAGTTGTTAGGCTCAAGGAGCTTTGGTTGTTTTGGATGGGGCTGACAGGAGTCCCTTGCCAGCTCTGTTTTTTCTTACAGGGTCAAAATAAGCCTTCAAGTTCCTGCATCTGAGTAATTGTCCCAAATAAGGCTGTGTGCTCTGCTTTTATTTAGGAGTAAGCACAGCAACTGTCAACAGAGCTAAACTTGAGTGCAGTCAGGGCCCTTTTTGCTGTTGTAAGAGCGTGTACACCAAAATACCTTGGTGTGGCTCAGCATGCACCTTGGCTTGATCTCTCCACAGACTGAGCCAGGGCTGTTGATGGGCTAGCAGAGGTGTGCTCTGCTCCCTGCTGAAACCAGAGCTGCCACTGGGAAACCCCTCCGCAAATGTGGCCACAGGGGATGACCATGAAGCAGGTGCCTGCAAAGCCATCCCCTGCCTGCCATGGGGTTAGCACCAGCCCTCTGGAGTAACTCCAGCCTTCCCAGCTTGTGATGATGATGGTCTCATCCAAGCCTTCACAGAAGTGCTGAGTGCAGGATGCACAGTGAGAGGCTGAGGGAATGGAGGTGGTGTGTGTTTAGGGACCTTGATCAACCAAACAGGTTCAGCCAGTAGCAGTGGTTGGGAGGCCCATCTTGCAGCAGATGTGTCTGCAACTGCTCTGATCCGAGTGGTAGTTTAGGCACTACAGAGTGCTCTGTGCAAGTCATAAATGAGCACACTGGCTATAAATAAGGGCAAAAATCAATAGGTTTTGTTTAATGAAATTCTGAATTTCCCTTGTTGAGAAGCCATAGGGATGAAACCTGGGACAAGGAAGACAGATGGGAAAAGGTTTATTATTTTAGTCAATCCTTGACTTGGCTATAGACAGCAGGTTCAGCAGTGGGGTAAAAACATCAGGCAAGAGAGAAGCATACCTGCTGAGATCAAGCACAGCAGCAGCAGGTAGAGCTAAAGGGCATCACGAGGCCGTATGGTAGGGGCTGTTCCTTATCAACACACCTGCTGACCACTTTGTGAAAGCAGCATCTGCCACCTGGACTTTTGGTAGCTGGGAATTTTTCTGAAGGAGCTGTAGCTATCAGGGCTCCAACTGTGCTCTGCTGGCACTGAATAGTAACAGTGCTTGGGCCAAGGGGAGTGGTTAGAGCAGCTAGGAGTGCCCACTTCTCTGCTGCTGGCTGCGTGAGTGGTGTATCATGGCATTTGGTGAGACCTTGCAGAAAGCCCACTGTGGTTCCTCCCCACCTAAGCTGCTTAGGCTCCCCAAAAAGGACAGTGGGTGTGCTTGAGGCTGCCAAACCCTCCCTGCTCCCCAGGTCATCAGACAAACACCTGCCCTGTTCTACAGCTGTCAGCAGGGACAATTACCAGACTTGACGACTACCTTCAAATCTGGGGGAAACCCCTGCCAGTTTGCAGGGGCAGGAGGGCTGTGAGTGCCAGGCACACTCAAACATGCGTTGAAGGTGGCCAGGCACTGACCAGGAGGTAAGGAGTAGCAGGGGAAGGGCTTCTGTTCTGGGTGCTCTTTGCCAGGGTTTGCATGGTATTTGCTGGATGCTGAAGCATCCTTGGGAAGGTAGTAAGGGAAGGCTTGTCTCACTGTGTGTGCTGTGGTGCACAGCTCTCACTTTCCAATTCCTGGTGTTGGGGTAAGCCTGGAGCCTTGTTGGGTGCTCGTGCCTCCTTAGAATATGGAATTCTGCATCCTGAGTGAAGCACCTCCTTTCCTGGGTGTTCCAAAGGGTTAACAATTCTAGAGGTGGATGGATGGGTAATAAGAAGATTGATTGCCTCCCACAAGGTGCATGAAGTCTCACCCTCCTACAGAAACACACCACTTGTTCAGCCAGGTAAATAACTGCTTTAAAATCCCCTCTCACAGCAGCTGACCCTGCACATGTTTATCCAAGTGACTGGAGTTGTTCCAGCCTTTCTGCTAAGTGACCTTTCCCGAATTTTTCTTGTCAAGTTGACATTTAAGAAGGGGGAAAAAAAGTCACAGCAACAAACGATGTTTTAACAGCGATAAAGCCATACCCATCAACAAAGCCAGGAAAGCCACACCGGAGCCCATGCTGGTGGCTCTGCTGTCCCGCCTGGAGTCCATAAGGACAGTGCTGGCTTGTATTTCCCAACCTACTAAGTTTTGCGTGAACCAACATTTGCAGTGCCCATGGGCCGCTCCTGCTGCCTGGGCTGGGCTGGACACGTGGCAGCTCTGCAGCTCCCAGGAAAGGCTCCTGGATGCAATAAAGTCTAAGCCAGCTGCTGGCAGCTGGAGGAACTCAGTTCATTACTGCAATTCAAATGAAGAAGAGTCTTAAATCTCTGAAAATATCTGGATTTGGCAGGCAGTGGAGTACTTGTCTTATTTTGAAAAGGCCTTGGACAATTTTGGTAAATGTTTTACTGTGTGTTCAAGGGATGTAAAATTTACCTCTAGTTTTCCTGTTCCTCAGTTCTCAGCTTCAGCAGAGCTGCAACTCGCCCCTTACCCCGAGCAGTCACCTCACAGGGAATTATTTCATCAATGAAGTCTCTGTGCTTTGCAGGAGGTTTACCTTTTCAGCCTAGATGCCCAGTACATGAGCTCCTCTTCAGGCTGAGAAGTACTGAGGTTATCACAGAAGGCTGCTCAGCACTGAAAAGTTCCCCAAATCCTGCTCTCCCCACGTCCTGGCCAATGCTGTAGCTCTGGCATGCCAACTGCCAGCTGCTCCATCTCCACCAGGCTCCACGGGATCTCTTGGATGTCCCTGCCTTCTCCATCTGCAAAGCACCTCACAGCCCTCCCGACCTGGCTCTGTTGCTCTTACCCAGGTGTTTTGGCTCATTTGCAGATAGCAAGCAGGAGTGAGAGCAGCAAGTGATCTGGGGTGTTAGAGTCTCCCTGTGATTTCCCCCTCTGGCTCCTCTCCTTGGAGTGCCCCTAAAAATGGTTTCCCTAGGGACCACCCCAGGGATGGCCAGGCCAGGGCTCTGCTTCATGCCTGCACAGTCCTACCTTGAGAAAAGAAATCAAAACAAGGACTTTCCAGTGGCCATGTGTTTCCCATAGTAGGAGGCATAGGAGATCCACGGGAAACAGCCAGAAGCAGAGGTCCCCCAGAGCTGGGTGCTTCCCTGGCTTTTCTTGCAGAGACCCCAACAGAAGTGGCTGCAAAAAGGCATGAGGCAATGAGGGGACCCAGGTGGGGGCAGCACTTCAGTAGTATGGGGACGTGCTGCCAGCTCTGGGTGACGCTGGGCAGCCCCACACCGGAGCCCTCCTGAGCGCACAGGCCTGTGGGTTGGTAGCAAGCTCTGCTTTCAGCAAACCAGTGTTTTGTGACAAATTTCAGTTGGGAAATGCCTAAGCAGCTCTGTCAGGACAGGCCTGATCAATGCGCCTGGCTTTGCAGCAATGACGTTTCTTGGATCTGTGGAAGAGGAAAAAACAATAGCAAAAAAACTCCAGGTAAGTCCAATAGCAAAGGTGCTTTTAGCGAGGTGATAGCCAAGCCTTGCCTTTGTAGTGCTGCATTGTCCCTGTGCAGCCCCAGCTCTGTTTCTGGAGCACTGCAGCCCAAGGCTGCTGGGAGCTGGGGCTGGTCACAGATCCCCATTAAGACTGTCCATCTGCCACAGCTCTCCCCACTCCCCTGCTGTCCTGGGAGTCCTCTAGCCCTGAGCACTGACATGAGACAGACACACTTTTGCTGGGCTGTCGCTGGAGCGATGCTCATGCGCAGCTCTGTGGCTGCTTGGGAGCGATGGCAACTTTGGGACCTTACCCACTAAATTTCCTTTAATCTCTCATGGCAAGAATGCCTCATTTTGCTTTTGCTCACAGCAAGTCTGGGTGTTGGCTTGCTGCAGGCTCAGTACGTGAGCCCTGGAGCGGGACTGCCTGTATCCGGAGCCTTCCTTCCTCTGCGATAACGTCAGCGCTGGAGAGCAGGCAGTTATTTTGATCCCAGGAATGCCAGCAGATGATTTCACTTTTGTTTTGTACCTGATAACCTTTCCCATCACAATGAGAGATGACGTCTGTGTTCCCTGTGCTTCCGTGTGTGAGGGGAAAGCCAAGTGCCTCTGCAAGGGAAGAGAAAAAGCCGGTTTAAAAATAGCTGCCCGATTGTCCATGGAGCCTGGGCAAAGGAAGGGCAAAAGCCTCTCCGTGCTGCACTGTGCTCTGGGATAGGCTTCGCCAGCTGAGCTGGGGCACGAGGGCAGCAGCCGTGGGAATATTGGCTGTGCTGGCTTTTCCCATCAGCCTCATGAGGTTGGGAATGTCTGGGAGAGACTTTCTTCTCCATGTAGAGTCCTCCTGATGTGGGGCTCCAGGAAGAGCTACAGCAACCCCCTTTCGCTGCCTGTCTCTGCCCCTTCTGCCCTTCTCCAAATCCTTTCCCTGCCGGGTTTTGTGGCTGGGAGATCGGTCAGGAGCACGGTGAGACAAACCCATCCCAGGTGAGGTAAGTCTGGTCAAACCCAAATAGCTAAAGCTCAGCTCCAATTTTTATTTCCTGTGGGGAAGGAGCTGGCTAAAGTAATTTGGATTTTTTTAAGCTTTCAGCCCATGACTTCCCATGAACTGCTGACCCATCATGTGACAGGAGCTGCTGTGGGGCCAGCGTGGCGAGATGCAGCATCACTGGCGTGCTGGTGCCACGGGCAAGCCTCGGCGCTCAGGTAGGGAAGGGCCTTCCAATGCACATGTGTGCCGGGGCACGGGCAGCACCTGGGCACTCACCCTCTGGGGGAATGGGCAAACCCTAAGGGGCTTTAAGAGGGAAGGTAGCAAGCTTATTTACCGCCAGACCCCCTCTCCTATGGATCAATGCTTCCCTGCTCCTGGCCCTGACTTTCAGAGTTCATTGTAGGCTATTTTGCAGACTGTTGGCCAGTGGGGTGGCTACTTGGCCTCCTGTTTGATCAGGCCCTTTGCTCAGTGGGAGATTTTTTCTCAATCCCCCGAGCACATGACTTACAGGGCGGCTCCAAACCTGCCCCTGCCCTTTCTGACTGGAGCCTGTTTACAAAACAGTGGCTGAGGGCTGCTGGTTATCCTTACCTACACATTACATTCAGAGTTGCTAAACAAGCAAAGCCAAAATGAAAGTCATCTGAGCTTTAATTAGAATAAGATCCTGGTGAATCATGAGCTGCTTTACCTCAAGGATGGCCCAAAAATTTACTTTGGCAGCAGACATCAAGGTACAGCAGTCGGTGGAGCTCATTCGCTGCATTGACATCTGCTGGAAAGACTTGTTTTTTCCCTCCCAAGTCACATGCTAACTTGTGATCTGATCATGAGATACAAAGGATAACCTTCCAAAATTTATTTTTCTCATCTGGAATTTTAAAAGGCAGAGGAAAAGAGCAAAAAGCAGCATAAGGGAGGAAAAAAAAAAAAAAACCCCTGCGTGTTTTGGTTAGTGTTGCTCTAGGTGCTGTGCTTGCTACTGGGACAGGGCAGGAGGCTGGCTCCAGCGCACTGGGCTGCACGTGTGCCCACTGCAGCCATGGTGGAGAGTGTTGGAGCGGGCAGAGCATTGGCGAGGTGAGAATCAGTGCAGGCAGAGCAATGGTTGCTGGTGTGTTCAACCATGTGGGCATCCTCCCCTCCATCAGGAGCTCACCTGTGTGCCAGGGGCAGGGCCTGCCTGTCCCAGGATGACCTGCATGGGCATGACCAGGAGGAGCTTGTCCTTCTCCAGTGCCTGCCCCACACTGGCCCTGTGCCATCCTTCAACATTAAACTTGCATCTTTTATTATAAATGTCAAAGTAGCATTTTTTTTACAACAATATCCCAATATAGTCGGCTAGGCAGATGGAGTTGAGATGTGCTCTAGTCCAAAAGTTTATAGTAAGCCCAGCTGCAACATTAAACCAGAATCACCCTCAAACAAATCCCCCATATAATCTCTGGGGAATTCTGTGAGTGCAGCTTGGGTATGTTTACTTCTCTGAGATGATGCTTATCAAGCACCAAAAATCCCCAGAAACCCATCATGGTGCTGACATGGGCTCTGTCGGGAAATGAGCATTCAGGCTGCTGAAGGCTTTGGTGTGAGAGGAGTTGTCACTGAGAGGAGGCCAAGGCAAAGCGACAGGGCAGGGTTGTTTATTTTCCAAGCCAGAGAGGTACACACCTTAGCATTGACTACCAAATTTGAATAAGGAGGTTGCTGCTGCCCACAGTTTGCATACATGCAGCAAACCTGACTTGGGTGTACAGCAGGATTAGTTTGGGAATGGCAGGCAGAGATCAGCAGTGTGTGCATGTGTCTGGCTGCTCAGTGCTGGGAGCAACAACACAGAGCTGGAAAATGCAGCAGGTCATGGCTGTAGATTCCAAAATCCCATCACTATGGGATGTCCCTGGCTGTACGTCTGCCAAGCACTCACGTTTGTGGGAAGAGCTGAGGCTGGGCATCCCCGCAGCCACATGTGGGATGACCAGCCTGGCATCATCCCCCACTCACTCAGTACTTCACCTCCAGTGCTGCTGAGCAAGTGTGGACCATGCTGGTGTCCTGCAGCGCACTGTGCTGTGCCACCATGCTCTGGTGGGTCCCTTGGGGGGTCTCTTTGTGCCCAGGCCTGGGGTGAGGACCATGGGACACAGGAGGGCAAGAACTGTGTCTGCAACTACAGCTGAGCAAGTGAGAAGAGAGGTTAAAACAGAAAGACACTTGTGGTTTCCTTTGAAACTAAAAGGTCCCACAATACTTCAGGAGGCTGATGGCATTAATGAGCTGCTGCAGAGTGCTCCATCCTGGGGGCTGTTGGTGCATGCAGAGCTGGCTTGTCCATGGAGGTGAGCCCCAGTCCCAGGAGCATTCAGGTCTTTTGGAAGAGAGGTGTGTGAACCTCATACCATCCTGGCTAAATCTTGCTGGTGTCCTAGCTCTGGCTGTACAGGGAAGGGGCTTCAGGGTCATGGGGGGCTAGACCCAGCCTGCACCCCTCCACCCAGGATGGACCATGGAAGGGGAGACACTCTAGGCAAAGCCAAAGGGGCTGCACCTGTGCGTGACATGCTGTGTGTCACCTGGACATAGGGTGAAAAACCCCATCATAGCTGCCCTGGAAATAAGTAACTGTGAGGAGGAACTTAAAGGGGTGGGTGTCACACTGGAGGGAGGCAGCCTGTACAAACTGAGCTACGAAAGTGCTGCCTGCATGAGCAGCACACCCAGCCACAGCCTGGCCACAGCTATTTTGGAGCTGAGAGAGGGCTGAGAGCTGAGGTGTTTCCAGTAAAAACACACACTGGTGTCAAGTGGGGAGTGGAGGAGGCAGGATGGAGTGGCACAGTGAAAAGACCACACCCCACACCCCCCTAACTGGGAGGGCATGAAGGGAGAGTTTCTGCTGGGAGCCTTCAGTGTGGTGAGTGGTGTTTTGACTGTGGCAGGAAGGTAGACTTTGATGTTTCAGGGAAGATAGCTGAATGATGGACTTGCAGTGAGAAGTGGATGAAATCCAGCCAACGAGGCCCAGCCGGTCCCTGCACCTTCACCAGCATTCGTGAGAGAGACTTTGGGTAGCTGAGATCTGAAATGGTCTCCAGACTCCAAGATGGGGAAGCATGAACAGGAGATGATTTTAAACTAAAACCAAAGCAATCCATAATACAGAGCTGTCTCTAGTAAGCAGGGTTATTTCTGATTTCAGGATTTTAGAAGTCTTGGAACTGTTGAGGTCCAATTTGTGTGTCTCCTGCTACTACATGAGCTTCAGTTTGCAGTGTCTTAACCCACCTTCCCATCTCTCCTCTTAGTGCAAAGACCAATTTTTTTATTCTGAAAAAGCAAACTATCCTCTTTCCTTAGGCAAATATTTCTGTGGCCTTTGCAGCAGCATTAGCCAGAGATCGTTACGAGCATTTTGATGGGCAAGTGAAGGGATTGGTGTGCAGTCATCAGTGGTCCATGCAGGAGACAGGCATACCTGCCTCTGGCTCACAGGCATTTGGAAGGAGTTTGGATTTTCTGGATCTGGCTGACCTGTCTCTGTGCCCCAGGGGCATCTCTGAGCACTGTGGTTTCCCGGTTCACAGCTCTTTGTCTGCCCTTAACAAAATTAGAGCAGGCTCTGACCCAGAAAGCTGGATGCAGAAGTGATCAATAGTGATGGTAATTTGTCGGCAGCACTGCCTGGCTCTCGGCATCTTAGCCCCCAAATAAATAAATGCATTCAGAAAAAACGTAGGCAGTCTGGCTCTGGTGGCTGTGGCATCAGCTGGAGGGGGCTTCAGCCTGCAGTCCAAGGCTACAGAGGGCTGAGTTTACCATGTGTAAACCTGGTCTGGATGTGACCAGGGCTGAGTTTACCATGTGTAAACCTGGTCTGGATGTTTTGATCACCACATCCTTGGTGATCCTTCTGGTCTCCCTCCCCGGTGGTGGTGTGTCTCCAGCTGGTTTTGCTGTGCAGGGTGTTTGTTCTGCAGCAGCAGAGTGTGGAAGGAGGCAGGGGAGAGTGAGCTGGGGCAGGTGCCTTGGGAGGGGGACATAGTAGTTCTGAGCCTGAGCACTCTAGGTGTGAGGGCCTGAGAAGGAGATTGCTGAGCATGGTGTAGGCACTTGCTCCTGGAAATGAAAGCAATCCCTGTTTTTAAGGAAATAAACAAATTCCAAAAAATATCCTTTTGGAGCGGCCCCTTCCTCCCTGCTTATGTCCCTAGAGGACAACGAGGGCTTTGTAACTGCCCAGGGCTCTCGGGAACAAAAAACAACTTCAGTATGAGCTCAGCGGCAGTAAATCAGCAGGCTCCACTGGGTGCTAGTGCTGGGTAAATGTAGTGCTGATTGCTTTGATCTGAAATGCTTTTATTTCCTACCCTCTGCAGAGATAGACACAAGGTCAGACTAATGGCTGATACATGAAAACGTATGTGACCTTTATTGATTTTGCAGTGATTAATGATTCAAAGGGAAGGCCAGTGATTCATGCACATGAATGGTGCCTGGGAATGAGCAACACTGACCGAGGCGGCCTTTTAATTCCAGCATCAAGCCCTCTTCCTGCTGCTCAGGGATACCAGTGCTGCTCTCACGGATGTCCGTGCGCTGGGCAAGCACCTATTTATATGCAGGGAGCTCTTGCACCCGTACCTGAGTGCTGTTTGCCTTGCTTTCACTGTGCCTTTTGGAAAAGGATCAAGAATAACCAAACCTGAACCTTCACTGTAGTCTTGTTGACAAAGCCTCTTGAAGCTTTCCTGCTGCTGTCCCAGGTGGCATGAGAGGAGAGCCCTGGAAGAGGGTATGGCAGAGCACCTTGCCCAGGCTCACACCAGGAGGTGTCGTGGCAGAGTGCCTGCAGGAGGCATGCCCTGGGTTTGGCTGTGATTAGTCTTGCAGGCAGTGTTTTTTGAGATGCTTTTTCACACCTTCAAGCATATGGGACTCCCTTGAGGCTGCCAGGCTGTGGGGGTGGGCCCTCTCCTTCTGCAGCCACCCGTCCCAGCCCACCCTGTAGGTGGGGACCACAACCTCCTCAGTTTGCTCTGTGCCACAGACAGCTGGAAACCGATGCAAGGGGAAGTCATCCTAATTCTGGAGGAGGAAATCAGGCCCTGTTTGAAGGATATGGGCAGCAGTTACACAACTTTCCTATTTGCTATTTGTGAAAACTTCTCCCTCCTGGCTCTTTTAGCCTTGTGACTATGACTAAAGTCATCATGTTGCTACCAAGGCTCCTGCTGGGCTTACTGCTTTCACACTAGCTGTCTCTGAGCCTGCTAGAGACCTGCTACATCTCCTAGGGCCTGAAGACTCACCATGGTTTGGGTTCTACTTGTTGCCAGCACTACTGCTTATTTTTTTCTCTTTTGCAGTTGCCAATGTCTTTCCCTTGCTAAAGGCAAAGATGTGTTCACTCTTGGGCAGTGTCATTGAGGAGGCAATGCTTTGCTGTAAGAGCAATTTGCTTGATTACAGTGTTCACTCTCCTGGGATCATGCATCCATCCCCCCCCACCCTGGGTGGTGAGCGCTGAGGCACAGGCAGGGGCATAGGGGTAAATATGTCCAGGGAAGGGGGGATATGAAGTGGGAGGTGGGAACACTGGTATGGATGGGGGTGGTTCCTTCACCTTTGTTTGATGTGGATGGATTAGGGGGGAGGAATTTTAGAGCTGGTGGTGATATGTGTGTATGTGTGGGGCAGATGTTGGCTTGCTCATCACTCAGCCATGGGGCCAAGCGAGACAACAAAGGATTGTGGTGCCATACTTCAGTTCCTGGGGGAGCCTGAGTTTTTCTTTGCAGAAAATCATTATGTGGTGACACAAACATGAACACAGGTGAAGGTCCACAGGCACAAGATAAATTCAGGCAGATGCCAGTGCACCCAAACCCGTTCAGCCCCATGCAGGTAGGTGTAAGGCCATCTGCAGCTCACTCAGAGGCACTGGTGCCAGTCTGTCTGTGGTGGGAGCTGTAGAGATGCTTTGAACATGCTGAAGAGACAAGAGAGCTGCATAGGGTCAACTAAACGCATGTCCCTACTCTGCCCCAGCCTGACCTCCACAGCCCTCCCCAGGCACCTGTGCCTGTGCTCTGGCAAAGTCCCAGCATGTCACAGTGCACTGCCCTAAGGTAAGTTCGCAAGAAAATGTTCCCAGTGGCAAAGCAAGGTGAAAAGGTCCGCCCTGAGAGTGGCTGTGGTGCAGTGCTCATGCTTTCGCCCTTTGCTTCGCCCGCTGTAGGCACAGATGCTGACCAGTCCCACACAGCTGATGCTGGCTCCAGGTGTAATTGGTGACAGTCCTGGTGGGGTCTCTGTCCCCTCTGGGAGCGGCCAAGGGCTGTCAGCTCCTCCAGGGGACACTTTGGGGACACGGTGTTGGCCCCAGTGCCACCCTGCTGCCCCTGGTATGGCATGAGAGGGTGGGAGGCCTCACAGCGGGGCACATGGAGAGACGCTGTGTGCTCACAAATTAGCTACCAGACCAGGTTGGTTTTCCTGTTTACTCCTTCAGTGGAAAATAGGAAGAGAGTGAAAAACCTCATCCCCTTGGCTATAAAAAGATCTTGTTGTGTGGGCACAGGATTTTTACCTTCTTTTAATTTTTCACCTCGGTGGCGCCAGGTGTGTGGTGTGGGCTGTAGTGCCAGTAGCACAAATAAAGGGGAATGCTGGGAATAGCAGCTCCTCTGTAGGAGATGTTTCCTTTCAGCAGAGACCTGGACCCATTTACCAGTCTACTGGTCAGCAGCTGTATCAGGGTTTCGCAAAGCACAAAGGTCACAGAGGAGACATGCAAGGTTTGTGTCAGTTGTGCTGGGGACACAAAGCCCCACCGGGTATCCCTGGCTCTGACCCAGCCAGGGTGCAAGGCAGCTGATGGCCATGCACAGCTTCAAAAAGCGGGACAAAAGGTGAAGAAACCACATCCTCCCTGCAGCATTTCATGGGCAGATTGCAATAAAAAGGTCAGTTAGTGGGTTTGGCCAGCAGGAGAGAGGGGTTGGAGTAGGTAAGATAATATCACGCAGGAAAACTGTCTAGGCTGTGTTTCATATTTACAGCATCAGGATGAGTTATTGGGATCCTAAACCCTGCAAGTCCAGAGAGGTTGCTAAACTTCGTTTGCCTCAGATTGTTTGTCCAAAAAGATAAGAAGAAATGAACTCTTTCTTCCCTTCGTAATTGGCCATAATCTTATCTGAAGCCTCCAAAGTGTCCTAGAGACTCCTCAAGGAGATAACAACCAAACAGAAAAGTCCTAGAGCATTTATTTCTGATACTTGAGACTGAGGAATAGCTCAAGTTTCTTGGCCAGCTTTGGTCACCCTTATTTGTCACAAAGAGAAGGAAACGATGCAAAAGAGCTACCAGTGTCTTGTTTAGGTAGCAACTGAGCTTTCTTGCCTCCTTGCTCCTCTGGGATAACTGAAGCTGTTTGGAGGAGTAAAGTCTCAAGACTGGTTTAGCTAATAACTAGGAAAAAATAATGCATGAGAGGAGTAGGCTACAGCAGCCCATGTCTCAGGTGTCCAGCTGCCTAGGCCAGTGTGGTTTAACTGTGTCCCACCAAAGGACATTTTTGATTGTTGTTGTTGTGGGCCTGTGGATACCCTTTAGGCAACAGGCTTTCTCATGGATCTGGTGGTGGTTTTTAAGGTATCTTTTGTTCTACATGGTTTGTGGCTTCTCATTTGCAAAAGGAGCCTCTGATAATCTCACCATGGACTTTGAAAAGTATGTGCAATTGTATAAAAGATCCCCCAAACATAGTATTTCCTTTAAAATTCAGATCAGTGGCTGTGTGCCTGACTGCTCTTAGCTGGTCTTGCCATAAAAGATTTTACAGACTCTGTGGCTCTTTTGGGGGGTCTGTTTCTGCTGGTACCACCTGTAGTTGTCCATTTAAAGCAGCTGAGCGTTGTTTGTGATATTGCCTCCATGGCACAAGGATTCCCCCATGCGCTTATAGCCATGCGGTCTCACTGGCAAGCAGGGTTGTCACATGAGGACTAGTAATCCAGAGCAGATCTGGTAGGTCATAGATGGCTTTGTCCATGCTGCATGTTTCATCCCCAGTGCTGCACACCTGTTCCCCCTGCTGAAACTCCGCTGAGTAGGGGTTGTGGACACCAGAATGGGATGTGCCATGCCAGCAGCACTCATACTGAGCCCTACTGGGGTTTTTCCCACCACTTGTTCCCAGGGGTCTTTGCTCATAAATTAGTTGAGCACTGTTAGTTCCATGAGGGTCCAACATGCCCTGCTAGGGCTGATCCAACCACCACATCCCATTGCTGAGTCTGTCTTAGCTTTAGCTGTGATTTTTTAATGTATCAGTAGTAAGACATTTACTGTATGTCCAGTGTGACCAGCTCTGGAGCTGGGACCTGGATTTTCATCCAGGTTGCTGATTAAAAATGTGAAAATTTGAAGAGGCAGGGAAAAATTCCTCTCTGACAAAGTGTCTGCTTGATGCTGGTTCACCACTTAGAACTGGTTTTCAGACCTATGAGTTGGTCAGGTTTTGCCACAGTTATGTGCTGTATTATGTTTTGCATTATTCTGGTTCTCAGGCAAAAACGTAACAGCAAGTAAGAGGTGTACCAAATGTAAGCATCCTGTATCAGCACCACAGCAAGTTACTGTGACCAGATCTGTTTTCTGCAAACCTTTATTGATTAGAAGAAATCAACTACTTAAGGGAGGGGAACTGAATTAATTTGCCCATGCCTGATCTTTGGGTTATGATCACCTGCCTCTAGCATTGTCCTGTTTACTCTTTTAAGATACTGGCTTCTTAGTTTTCTTTTGGATAAGTCTCTCAGCAGCTGGAGTGAGAGTAGGGCACTCATCTGCTCCCTGTGCCAGTGTGGATGTCCTCAATTAGTCCAGGTACAGCGTGTATTTTAGGAGCAAAGAAAGTGGATGCAATCAATATTGGGTTTTTCTGAGCAAAGCAAGCTAATGGGACAAATGAGCAGTTACCCTGCTGTAATGATTTTATTACTACAAACCATTTCACAGGCAGTAAGGACACCGTCAAAGCAAACTGATTTTTTTCTGTTTTGCTGCCTCAAGGCTTTGGGCAGCTGCTAGCGAGGCTCTTCCCAATCTAGTGAGCTGCCCTTTGCTTTGATGTGCTCAGCCCTCAGCTCCTTGGGGGCTCATCACTTGGCTCCAGTGTTTTACCCACTGCCAAGCTGCAGCTGTGCCCCCCCAGGACCAGGGCCACCCACACCACAGGTCATCTCCAAGCAGCACTGCTGGGAGCCAGGAGCAGGCTCTGGAGGAAGCGGGGTGGCCGCAGGAGGTGGTTCTGGCTGGGCACAGGCTGTAGGGCTTGCCTTGAGTCTCCCAAGACAGGGCACAGGCACGGTGGAGTTAAAGCCCTTAGCCTGACTCAGTTAAAAACCCATGCTGCATGGTTTGTGTGCACAGGCTGCTCCAGTTCGCCTGGGGTTTACCACACATTCTCATTGTGCTTGCAAAATGCTGTTATCACAAATTTCAAAACCAGCCTCGTCCTCATCTGATCAGACTGAAACCAGCACAGCTCTGCACAATGTCTCCAACGTGTCCGGTTTGCTGAACTCTCTTGCAGGGCACATGGTTATTGCTCAGAGATGCTTCAATTTGCTGCTTTGGGATTAAATTTTTTCATTGCCGTCTCCTTGGTCCTGGCCTGTGAAAGCAGTTGGTGACCATTGCAGCCAGGGTACTCTCAGCCTTAACTGCTGGGCATAACATAGCTTTTTGCTGAGGGCTGACATGGCCTTTCTGTATGCAAATAGACTGCAGTAAAGCTGAGGATGTCAGGGAGCCGCTGTTGGGCTGCTCCTGAGCAGAAAATCTGGGCTGCCACCAAAGCCCTGCTGAGCAGAGGTGCAGCCAGAGCTGGTTGTGAAGCCCAACACAGCGTTTCCACTCCCTGTCCCATCAGGCGAGTAGCACCCCTTTGGGGTCACCCTGTCCTTCTGGGGCAAGGCAAGCAGGGCACTCACTATCTCCCCACTGCCAGTGTCTATGTTTCACCCTGATAGCTCCTTGCATCGCAATAGCTACTTGTGTCCTGATAGCTTCTTCTGTCGTAGCCCTTGTGTCCACAATGGGACAATGGTGTGGATGAAGGAGTGGGTCTGTCAGGCAGGCAGTCTGGGTATTTCCCAGGAGCAAACCTTCTGGTTAAAGTAACATGTTTAATAATTAGAAGTCCTGGAGGCTGTTTAATCCCCAGGGAGGACACGAGCTGGAGGCAGTGCATGACTTACCAACACCAGTCCACACAACAGACCACTTTTGTGTGCTGCTGGGCTGCAGTGCGGCAGGGTTGGAGCATGGCATGTGAAAAATATTGAGTAGCACTGCAAATTTCTTCCTCTAGAGCTCAGCCCCTTCCAGTGCCTGCAGCCCTCCTGGGTGAGCTGTTGGTGGTTGGGCAGCAGGGCGGTGCTGGGGAGAGGAAAGCCCAGGTAACATGCACACAAAACTAGGGCTTTCATGAAATGCCACAAGGGATTGCAGCCCCGAGTTACAGCCATGCTCTGCTTATATGCACAACGTGCTGCAGACGCAGAGTTCCCTGGATCGATCCCACCATCACAGCAGCAGAGTATCTGTGTCATATGCTGGAATCATATGGTGCATGGTGCACCAGTAATCAAGTGACTCCAAAAATCAGGACATGAAAGTGCTTTCGTTTTGCCAACAGCAAAACATAAGGAAAAAAATTCCCCTCCCCTTACACCATAAAAGTTCAGTGTTGCTCAAATGATATGAAATTTTCTGAAGTGCTGAAGGCTGACTGTGGGATATAAATGTTTTACTTTGGGTACAGGGATTTTCTGCTTCTAAAATAGGTGAGACACTTCACAGTCTTTAGGTTTTCCAGACATGAGATAAGGGCAGAAACCTGATATTGTTGGAGGCTGGCTGTGGGAAATGCAATTGCTAATGGCTAGTCTTTATGTTTTGCTGCACTTTGTACTTAAAAGCATGTGTTTCATCGTGGCAGGTGAAGGGAAGCTGAACTTTAAAGGCTTACCTTACCGTAGCAGGAGGCCTCCAGGTAGATATACAGCTTGACTCCAGCCCAGGTCACAGTGCCAGGCAGAGGCTAGTGTGGACCCACCCCCTCCCAAATACTTAGTTTTGCACCTTTTCCTTTTTGCAGGTTCAAAGAGCTTACCCACTTGCAGGGAGTTAATTTTCTGAAGGCCCTGAAGTGCTTGGCCTGCGTGCCTTTGGTGCTATCCGTGCAGGCATGAAGGGCTAGCAGGCTGGAGCTAGCCGGGTTTGTGAGCCGCAGCAAGAAGCTTTCTGGGGTTCTGGTCTTGGCAAAGCCAGGCTTCACCCTGCTGCCTGAGCCAGGCTTTGCAGTGGCTGGGGTGTCTGAGCCTCCTGGCTAGGTGTGTAGATATGCACACACAGGGCAGGAGCAGACCAGCGCTGCTCGGACACAGTTTGTGCTTCCAAATGAACACTGGGCTAATGGTCAAGGCTCACATTGCCATTCCCACCTGTCACCTATGTCAGCTCACTTTTCGGCGACACCAGAGCGTAACTAAATGGGGAAAGCATTTGGTTTGGTAGGACAGAGCCAGCCGAAGCAGCAGCTGAGCGATGGCATTAGGCTTTAAAGACCTCCGCTCTCAGCGGAGCTGCCCGGGCTGCTCGGGCTCGGGCTCCCCAGCAGGACGGCTTCCCGCAGCCTGCGGCCCTCGCCCGTCCCTCCGTCCGTCCGTCCGTCCCGCCGTCCGTCCCTCCGTCCGTCCCTCCGTCCGTCCGTCGGGGCTGCCTCGCTCCCCGGAGCGCCGCCGCCCTCCCGCGGCAGCTCGGGCGGTTGCAGGGCACCGGCACCCCACGGCGGCTGCGGGGCTGGCGGGGGCCGCTTCCACGACCGCTTCTTCTGGGTAGCTGAAATAAATGGCATCAACTGTATGTAGAGACAACTCATCTATATACACACACACACATATGTTTATACATATAGACATAAACATATGCATGTATTATGTACATGTAAATATATGTAGATAAATTTTTATTTTTTAAAATTACAATTTTATATCAATTTATGTATATGTATATAAATTTTATACACATGCATGCATATACACATATACATTTATGTGACTATACGCATACCTATACATATATGTATTGCATATGATGTATATAATGCATATATGTCTTCAACCCACATATGCACGCATAGGTATATAATTTTATATCTGTTTTTAAAAAGGTAGCATGGAAGCGGCTGCGCAGGCTGCGGGTCAGTCCGCGCCCCCTCCAGCTGCCCAGGGCCATGAGCGACCAGGCGGGGCAGAGCGGTGCCCGAGCGGTGTCACTGCTGGCCGGGGCAGCGCTGGCAGGCTCCGCTGGAGCGGGGCCGTGGCGGCTGCCACCGGGGAGGGACGGGGAGGCACAGCCAAAGCCCCCCGCAGCCAGCCCGAATACCTGCCCTTGGTCTGGCCAGTTTGGAAGGAGCAGATCCAAACCCCATGAAAGCCTGGCCGAAGAGTCACACCAGCAGTGTGGCGGTAGGACACCCCGCACTGTCGAAAAGGCCAGAGGAGAACAGGAAAAAGATACGGATGTTTAATCTCAATTTATACAAGTGTTTTCTCAACCCTGAAGATACCACCCTTCTTATTCAGGTCACTCCATGGTGAAATCTAGATTTGCTGAGGAGTTAATGGGATGGGAATGATGCTAGGTCAAGTATGGCTTTGGAAAGATTAATACTTAAAAATCTTATGTGATTCAGTTTTAAAATACATAA
Organism: Coracias cyanogaster; assembly: GCA_033124195.1. Lineage (NCBI taxonomy): Eukaryota > Metazoa > Chordata > Aves > Coraciiformes > Coraciidae > Coracias > Coracias cyanogaster. The sequence goes on from JAVSBS010019303.1 coordinate 21,338, forward strand.
TGGAGAAATGGGAAGAAAATGCCGTCTTCTGGAGAAGCAGACTCTTTTAGAAATGAGTTTTCACACAAAGCCATCTTGTATCCCATTGGAGCTGTTCTGCTTATGTTTTCATACCAGATAATATCCGAATAGCTCATAAGATTAATTTGGTAAATCTTTGCTGTGCCTGGGAGGAGTGAGAGAGAAAAGAACCAGAGGTAAAGCAGGGGTTGTCCTGGCTTGGACTGGGACCTGCAGGCCGTAGCCACAGCCTGGTGCAGAGCGGTGTAAGTGGGGTGTGTACAGGCACGGCCACACAGCCCAGGGTGGGGATTGCAGAGCTGTCCCTTGCCTGCCTCCTCCCAGGCTTCGGTTCTGGGCCGACCAAGGCAGGGCACTCTCCACCCATGTCTGAATGGTTCACAAGGTGACGGTTCAGGTTATTTTGTGAGTAGCTGCAGGATGATGAGAGTTATGCTTTGCAGAAAAATTGTAATAAATATTTGGGTTTGATCTCATTCAAACTGAAACAAAGTAAAAACACTCCCAACCCCATATAGCACGACACAGCAAGCCACAAATTTATACCTACTGCTGATCTCAAAGCGCTATACGAACATGGAGAGACCAAGTTGGGAAAAGCTGCTTGAGCACCTCTGATCACAGGGGCTGCTGTGGATGTGCAGGGCCAAGGTATTGGCCCCTGTTAGCAAAATCCCCGCCAAATGGGAACCCTCCCTGTTGCCTCGGCTAACGCTTTTTTCCTGAGAAAGGGCTAATCTTTACATGCCTCAGTCTTTCCCAACACATTCTGGTTCACAAGTTCAGCAGCTTCAAAGTTGCATCTGATCATTAACCCTGAAAGATCAGAGATTACTGGAGTTTAAACTGCGTGTTTGGGATGGCTGAGAGGCACAAAGTTCAGGCACAAATCTGCACCCAAATCCCAAGACAATCTTCCCAAAGTTCAAGAGGCAGACAGAAGGGTTTGGTTCAGATATGCGATGCCCGAGCCTCCTGTAGGTTTGTGTATTCATTTCTTCTTAAAGCTGCTTTCATGGAGCTGCTGTTTCAAAATAGCTGTGAATTGACTGCTTCTGGGCATGTGGTCTGTGGTGGCCGGGCTTACAGCTCCTGTGAACTTCAGCCAGGGAGACAAGAGTGTCCAAGTAAAAGCCCTGCAAGTCACAGTTCTTCATTTATGTTAAACACTTCACCAGAAAAAATTATTCTTTTCCTGTGCGTTTTCTCTGTCACTTTCATTCCTGATAAGACAGGTACAGAAGCAAGTGCTCTTCGTGACCACGTTATACACAAAAACAAGAGCAGAAGACAGAAGCTCTATTTATCTTAGGTAGTTTTCTTTTCAGTTGTTATTTCCAAGAGATGGCTTTTGGTATCAGAACCATAGGGAAACTGAGACTGGAAGATGCCTCCTGAAGCCATCTGACCCTCCCTCTTTCTCAGCGTGGGTCCAGCTCCATTGGGCTGCCCAGGGGCAAGGAGCCCCTTGTGCCAAACAGTATGAACCATAGCACTATGATAGCAATTTCAGAAGGACCTGAATGAATACTGAGGAGCAAAGACATTGGTATTCTCCTTGATGGATTTAATCTTAATGCAGCTCATTAGTCTTCAGGGTGGAAGTCCTGAACCTGATAGTGCCAAAGGATTAATTTAAATCTAAATTCCTTAGGTATAGCCTCAATGAACAGGAGGTTAAGGTCATGTAGTGAAGGAAGCCACGAATACAGCCCCACCAGTAACACTGGCTTCTGTTGTGGGTAGAGGTCCAGCCCCAGATGCCCCCTGGTAAAGGGCTGAACCCTTTGAGCCCTGCTGGTTCTGATGCTTCTGGGAGTCAGTAAGTGGTCTGCTGCCAGAAGGGTGGAGCCCTCATCTCATTATCCAGGAGAAACTACCAAAGCAGCCAGAGTCAAGCACAAGCTGGGGTTCTTGCTGGTTTAGGTTTTTGCCTCTTTATATTGCTACTGCGCAGCACACTCAGATCAGGAGGTAAGGCTGGAGTCCTGCAGTGCAGGTGCCCTGTTTGGAGCAGGCTGCAACCACTGCCTGCTGATGGAAATGGAAGTTGAGTTGGTCAAGGACAGGCAGCACCAATTAGCAAGCAAGAGACCATCTCATCTCCAGATCAAGGCAGAGTCTCCAGCATGCTTCACTCCTGAGCTGAGGATGCTGGGACTTCAGCTGGGCTCGGCCAGCACCCTGCTGCCAGCCAGCAGAGCAGGAGAGCATGGTGGCCAGCCTCTCACCACACCAGAGACAAAGCATGAGGGTGTAACTCCATTTCATCTTTTGTCTTTTATCTCCTGAAATTGTCCCATATTGCCTAAGCAAGCTGACGTTTTCAGCAGTGAAAACCAGATGTTGCCAAATTTCCAGTGGTTGTTCTTGATGCTTTATGCTGTTACTTTAATAGAAGTATGTATGTCATACCTCTTGCAAAAACGAATAGGATTTACTCCCTTAACAAGAGTCAGCTTTGTTTTCAGCTGCCATCCACTGCAGAGATGCCTATCTAGCTCAATGTTGCTGCCAGCTTTCCATGAGCATGAATTCAGTAGCACCCTCCATAGCAACACACAGGCCTCTTCCCGCCACTTGCTACCTGGCCACCAGACAGCTGCTCCATTTGTGCCTGCAAAAGGACTTGCCTGAATATTTCTGCCAGTAAAATGACTTCTTTTCTCCATCCGCAGTTTTAGACATGAAAGCCAGAGTTTAGTCACCAGCTCTATGCTTTCTACCTGGCTGCAAGTACTGCAGAGGCTATATATACACATATAAAAAACTTTTTAATATGCACACACATGTATGTATGTGTAAATGTAAATATTTATATGTAAGTATTTTTATATACATACACATATATGTGTATATTAACATATAGGGAAGGAAGGCAGGCAGTGTGGCTCTGATGATACCAGATGCATGCAGGGGTAGAGTGGCATCTTTCTGACTCCAGCTCAGCAGAGTTTTTGCCCTGTCTTGGTTTCATGTGCACTTGACCCAGGCTGTTAACAGAATCCCTCAAACCAGCCCTACAGCTGCTGCTGCACTCTGCGCTCCCTCCAGCACCTTGCCTTTCTGCAGTGAATAGGGATCTTTTTTTTTAAGTTCAGGGGTGTGTAATAGAAAGATGGCTGGGAAGGAGCACAGCATTAAAAAGAAACTAGTAAAGCACAGTAGAAAAAGTACGCTAAGTAACCTGAGCTGTCGCCCAGCAGCCAAGTGAAGGCCTCTAGCAGAGTCACCGAGATGGCTGAAGACTTGGTGCTGACCCACATGGCCCGAGGCTTGCCAAGGGCTGCTGCCAGGAGCTGCTGCTTAAGTTGGCTAAAGTTTTAATGAGTGTGGCTCATAGTCTTACGTACATCTTCATGTTGAGCACCCTATTACCCATCTTAGAACCAGGAAAAATAAGCACAATTCTTCAAACAGCTTTCTTAGCAATTGTTTTTTTATATGCTTACTGGAAAAATAACGTGGCATATTAATAACCGTCTTCTCAGAAATGTAGCAAAACATTATAAGAGAAAGGGGTGACAGCATAGTTTTTTGTGTGCCAATCACTGTAACAAGTTCAGTACCCTTAATGAATTGCAAGCACAAATCCCCGTAGAGAAAGAGCTTGCTATGTGTTTGCAACTACACTACTTCAGGCTGCCTTTTTACCTTATTTTAAAAGTCCCAGAGAAAAGTGACAGCTACCTCTGGCAAAGTGACCAGACATACTGCTGTATACTGGGGCACTGAAGGCTGCGAACTGGGAAATACACCGTATTCCCTTTATTCAGAAGTGTGAGCAAGGTCGCTGTCACCCTGGGGGGGCTCTGAGGCACTTCACCCAAGCATGGTGCAGAAAACAGAGCGGCGTCTGGCTCCTTCATATGGGCCTGGGCGGAGGGTGTCGTTAGTGCAAATGCAGGTTTATGTTGACTCAGGGTACTGGGAATCGCTTTCCATAGCAAGGACCCTGGGTTAAGCATCACCACTGAACTCCTAGAAGAACACACACTGGTGGTACCAGAGCCTCGTGCTACCGCCTGGCTTACAGACTGTGCATGCACTGCACAAGGTCAGCTTCCCTGGGCGGGAGGTGTGTGTTCATATGTGTGTATATATACATATAAAATGCGCGCACGCGCGCACACACACACACATATATATCCATATATGTATATAGACACCTTATATGTATATATATTTTATATACACATTCATATATGTATATATAGACATTATACATGTATATATACACATCTACCTATACATACATAACATGTCTATATACATATGTGTGCATGTTATACATACACATTTATACATAGAGATACATGAGCTCTTATCAATGCTTATGAATATCTAAAGGGCAGGTGTCTAGAGGATGGGGCCTGACTATTTTAGTGGTGCCCAGTGATAGGACAAGGGACAACAGGCACAAACTATAGCACAGGAAGTTCCACCTGAACATGAGGAAAAACTTCTTTCCTGTGAGAGTGACAGAGCCGTGGAACAGGCTGCCCAGAGAGGTTGTGGAGTCTCCTCCTTCTCTAGAGACTTTCAAAACCTGCCTGGACACAATTCTGGGCAACTTGCTCTGGGTGAACCTGCTCACAGCAAGGGGATTGGACTAGATGTTCTCTAGAGGGCCCTTCCAGTCTGTGATTCTGTATGTATGTTCACATATAATATAAAGTTATATTACATATACTATAGTGCTGTATTATATGTATCATAGAATCATAGAATGGTTTGGGTTGGAAGGGACTCTCAAAGATCCTCAAGTCCAACCCTCCTGCTGTGAACAAGGACATCTTTAACTTGATCAGGTTGCTCAGATATACAATGTTATGTATTATATAGGTAATATAACTTTTTCTGCTGTTGAAATTAAACCATCCCTAAGGAGCCACAGGGGATGTTAGTTGTTTGCAGCCCTCTCTGCAGCTGTTGGGTTTTTCATCATGTTTTCCAGGCCCATCACATTTGGCAGAAGGGCTGCCGTGCCTTACTGACTGCCACAGCATGTGGAAAGTGGCAGAGCCCTAGGTTTAAGCAGCAATGCCAGCACCAGGCATTTAGACCAAGGGTCATTGTTTCTTCACACTGTGCTGCCTTACCTGGGAGCCAGCGCTTCACTATACAAAGAACAAACTTAGTCTTGTTCCTGACTTGCTTTTGGCATGTCAACTGGCATTTGGGGGAGATGGGGGGGGAGGGGGGGCAGAGAGAAGGTTTCTCAGTGGCTCTGGCATGTATTTATTTTATTTATTATAGGCTGGTGTGTATTTATTTTTCCCATTATAACTCTGTACTTTGGTGGCACTGGGAATTTTTCAATACTAATACAGAGGTATTATAAGTTGAAGATGCTTAAAGCTTCATTGTCATAGCAGTGGCTTTTGCTGCTCTATCTTCTTTCCTCCCTCATGAAGGAAAGAAGATAGAGCAGCTCCATGTGTTCAGCGCCATGTTCATGACAGCCTGTGGCTTTGTCTGCTCCAGTGCCATCCAACTTGTCTGTGTGCTAAATCAGGGCAAAGTGGGAGGAAAGACACACTTCGCTGAGCAGAGCAGAAGGACAGGACCCGCCATGGCAGCAGGCCTGCTCCAAAATGCTGCATCGACACATCCATGTTGTCAGTGTCCTGAGCAAAAGGCAATCTCCAGAGCTCACACTGCTATGCCATCCTTCACACAACCATACCTTGCATAGATGCCTCCTATTTAAGCTCCCAAAAGTCTTCTGTGTACTTATGACAGCCATTAATTTAAACATAAAAAGCTGCTGCACCCCAGCTACATTGCTGCATCTGAAGGTACCCCCAAGGCTCGAGCCTCCACACAGGGCTGCTAAGGTGGTTGCAGCACTGGAAGGCATAAAACACTCAGAAACCACTTTATAGGTCTATTCTTTTGCTTTGTTTTTTGCTTCTTATCTGTTCATGACTTTATTTAATAACACTCAGGGGTCAGAAGCACTTGTACTACAGATGACTATTGATTTCCAAAAGGGAAGTGACTGATGAATTGCTGCAGGTCCAGCTCTAGAAGATGCCCAAGTGCCGCTTGACCCAGTGTTCTCCACATACCTGCAGGGAGTGACTCCTCCAGCAGAAGTGAGGGCAGCAGAGACAAAGATGAATGGCCCATTTCCCCCTGTAATGCACCACAGAAAAAGGCTTTTTTTGAAAAATAGAGCACAGAGCAAGATGGAAAGGGCGACAGTCATTTTTGAAGGTCACACACATCATTTCGTTGTGGCAAGTTTGCCTTCTGTGACTGACAAAAGCAGGACGGATCAAGTGTCTTCCAACAGGCCTGGATTAAAAATGAAGTCATGTTACTTGGAGAACTGACAGTCCCACTAGAAATAATAGAGGCTGCTGACAGTTCTGGCTTCACGATAAAAAGCATCTTCCCACATTGTCAAAAGAGCTTCTCTGGTATGGGCAAAATAAGGCATTATTTGAATGGAAATGTTAATGGCAAAGAGATATAAATCATATTAGCCTGTTGTAAAAATATACTGTAGCTGAAAAATGCATTCTTGTTTCTCATATGTATGAAAATATATGTGTGTGTCTATAAACAAGATATGCATATCTATTAATATCCCTATATATTTATTTATAATTCTATGCATGTGTTGTACACATGTTGGAATCTAAAAATACTTAGTCATCAGTCCTTCCCCTGAGAGCAAACAGTTGGTATGATGCACTGAAGGCTGTTGTGCAAGATGTGACTAAGTATAATTCCTATAGACAAAAGTTGAAACATGGCAACTATTGACTTCTGCTCAGAAGACACTATTTCCAAGCTAATTGTTGTGAGCCTTATTAGTGGCCACTGCCACAGCTCCTGATGCACTACTGAGCTGGACAAGAAGCACAGTGGCTTTGATCAACCACAATTTTTATGAAGCTGACTGTGAAGAAGAGGCAGCACAAATGAGGCCTCACCCTTTGATGCTCTGTGGTGAAGGAGATCC
>JAVSBS010019306.1:8904-22224 GCA_033124195.1 Coracias cyanogaster
CACCTACTGATGGGAAGTAGAGAATAAATCTTTGTTTTCCTTTGCTTCTGCATGTGGATTTGCTTGGCTTTGCTTCTGTTATTACTAAACTGCTTTTGTTTTACCCACAAAGGGTTTATTTCCATCTTATTTTCCTTCCCCTTTTTGCTCTGCTGAGAAGGGAGATGAAAAGGGAAGGGAGGTGACAGAGCAGCTTGGTGAGCACCTGGCGCTGAGCCAAGGTTAACCCACCACAGCCACTATGTCATAGCTCTCCAGCAGCATGGTAGCTTCCAGCTCCTCCTGTTTGTTACCCATGCTGTGTGCGTTCATGTAGAGGTGCTTCAGCTGGGCTGTCGGCTGTGTCACCTTCTCAGAGGAACACTCCTTAACTCCCTTAAGGTGTTTCACAGATGTTTCCTTGTTGGCTCCTACTACTCAGGAGCCCCTGGGTCCTCTCTGTAAGACTTTGGCTGTGCTGCAGTGTCCCTAGAATGCCTCAGGGGAACAGGTTGAAGGCCCTTAGTAGCACCCCATACCTGTAATCCTGGTGTCATCCCACAGCTTTTCACAGACAAGCCTGATACTATTATCCCTCTCCCCCTTCTCATCTAGTTTAAAGCCCTGTCAATCAGCCCTGCAATCTCTTGAGCAAAGACTCTCTTCTCCCTGTGAGAAAGGTGTCTCTTATTTGAGGCCAGCAAGCCTGGTGCCGTGTAGGTCACCCCATTGTCAAAAAAGCCCAAACCATGGCAGTGATACCAACCACAGAGCCCTGTATTGATAGACTGGATCCGTCCGTTCCTCCTAATGTCACTGCCTGCAACTGGAAGGAGGGTGGAAAAGATAACCTGGGCCCCAAACTCCCTCATCATCTGTCCCAAGGCACTGAAGTTTCTTTTGGTTGCTCTTGGACTACAAGTCAGTTTCCTCTCTACCGACATTTCAAAATAAGTAACAGGTAATAATCTGAGGACCATACCAGACAAGGGAGTTCCCTGGTGATGTCTCTGACCCAGGGCCCAGGGAGACAGCTGACTTCCCTGTGGGATGGCTCTGGTCAGCATATGGGGCCCTCTGCTCCCCTCAGAAGGGAATCGCCAACAACAATTACCCTCCTTTTTTTCTTAACAGAAGCAGTCCTAAAGCATGGGGCTGGCTGACTCACCCTAGGCAACCCGCGGGATGGACCTTCATCTACGTCCTCATTTGCCTGGCCCTCAAGCTCAAGAAGAAAAACTAGCTCTATCCCAGCTGAAACCAGGACAATGTAAGCATGATGGTGAGTGATCAAGCTAAGATTGTTACCAAGAGACTACTTAAAGGATAACACACAGGGTGCTGCAGTAGAAGCAGCACAGTAGGGAGACAGCCTACACGGATATAGCCTGCACGCTTCAAAAGCAGTAAGCCAGAGGAAGGCGATGCCACCACAGCATTGGTTACCACCAAAAAGAGCTGCCACACACACACTGAACGCACAAGCGGAACACCAAGAGGTTATTCATGCACAAGAAAATGCATTATGTTAGAACACTATGGCAGAAAGCAAGAAAAAAGCTTTTATGCCACAAAGAAGCTTTGCATATACAAGCACATAGGCAACTCAGGTACTTCTCAACACTACCACAGCCTTCTATTTAATCTTGTCTTGCAGGAAAGAATGCAAATACACTCATTTTTCTGCCGCCAGCCACCAACCTCCTCCTGTTCATGCATTTCTGCTTGTCTCAGAAACAGCTATCAGGAAGTTTCAAAGAACACCAAGGGTTTGATCATAGAAGTAATACGGGTTTATATTTTCCCCAGTTGAAAGCCTTCCCTTTCTTTTTAGCCCTCAACTTTTGCTCCTGCTACAGCTGTCAAGTTCTGCAAACAAATACACCTCTCTGTTCAAGTCAGATAGTTTCCACTAGGTCAAAATTGCATAAAATACACTGTGCACATAGTAATAAAATCAGATATGATAGTAACGCATCTAGATAAAAATCAGTAACTTCAGCTTCAGTCCTCGTGAGAAAAGAACATACTAAGCCCCTTTATGAAAGAGGACAGCAGCATGCAGAAAAGTCATGAGTTCCAAAAACTGTTCCTTATTTTCCAAGTCCTAGTTTAAAGCCAGAACAAAATACCCTTTGCCTTTGTTTAAAAATAAATGCTAAACTTTCCAAATCATCCAACATACTGATCTAGTTCAGCATGTAATGGAAAAGTCCTGTAGATGGACGAAGTCACTCCTATGAATGCATCAATCATTCACATTATGACTTGTTAGGATAGGCTACTACCACAGATCTTTTCTTCAGGCAGACCAGAAATCTGAAGGTACAGCTCCTCAGCCAAAATCTTGTCACTCTGATGGTATAGAAGGTCTGACTCCAGAATGCCTTTGTTAACTTTACAGAAGGTACCATGCTGAAAGTGGCAGGCCTCGATGGGCTGCCAGTTTTGACCATCTATGCTTCAAGAGCACACGGATAGAAATTGCATTGTTGCCTGTAAGCTGCTAATGCCACAGGGGTTGGCAAGTTCTTGGAGTTTGTCCTTCAAATGAAGCGGAAGTCTTTATGAAGCTCGAGTGCATATACTCCTATTCACACAAGAAAAGGGCACAGCAGGGAGCATAAATTCTCAGCACCAGGCCAAAATTTAGCTTACAGGAAATGGTTCCCTTTCCAGCCCCACTCTGACCTCTGCTCCTCTCTCTGGAGTACCACAGGTACAGCATATCAGAGACACCTCATCATGAACAGAGACCACATATGTCAGCAGCCAGATTGCTCCTCCACTATCAATGGAAGAGAATTGGCTTTTTTTTTTTTCAGGTACAGAGAATTTTCCAGCTTGCTCAGGAAACTCTAAACTTGTATTCACTTGTCTAAGACATGGTAGTATCCTTGCTAGTTATGACCTTCAGCCTCAAGCAACATCTGAAAAGAAGAAGAAGAAAAAAAAAAGATAACACTGTCCAAGGACACCAAGGAAAATGTATCATTCAACAAAATCTGAAATATACAAACTGTTTACCGAAGAACACCTAAGAGTTACTAGCCAATAAACCATAAACTTAAAAAAAATACATTAATGAGTTTTCTTTAAGAAAGGTATTTTGAAGCTTAAATTACAATAAAGTACAATCTTCCAGATCTACAGTAGACAGTGCTAGAAACATTTACCAAACCAGCTATTGTCACATTTGCTCCTCTGCTGTTACTGTTATTATTTAAGGAAAAGAAACTCAAAATCTCTTAACAGTAATCCTGTCCTAACTTGGCTATTTCACCCTAGAACAGAACAAGGACAACAGCGTGTTACCACAGTCCTCTCCCAAAATACAGACCAAATGTCCACCAGGAGCAAGACACTGTCATGATCACACACTAATTAAGCTTTTAAGAGTGACGAGTAAAATGGAGCAGCTGGTTGGAGGCAACATTGAAAAAAAAAAGAGTGTTGCTCCTTTCCCACAGGAATCACAAAAGATGCCCTTTTGCTACCAAACTGCCATTGAACTCATGTTCATTCAACACATTTGAGCAAATCTGAATTTATGTAGGTAGCTTTGAATTCACTTTTGCACCTTCTTATATTTTCCATCTTCTCTCCATACACAGTGTTTTCTTTCTCCCTTTTCTTAGCCCACATTATCTCTTCATCATTTCTATCTTCATTACTCAGCCCCAGTGGGACAGAGCCACTGCTCCTCTTCAGTCTTCTGGCATTGTCAACGCCTCGGCAAAGGGCAAATCAATAGTGCTGAATTTGTACTGTGAAAGAAAAAAAGGAACAGGTCAATTCCTCAGAGTGTTGTTTGATATCTTTTAAAGGCCATTTTGCACGGCCTTTAAAATTCTACAAGTACATGTGAGCTTCTGCAGTTAGCATAAAAATGTCATTGAACTGAAAAGCTTTAAGCATGTCTTGGTTTAAACTGATCAGCACGCTGATCAACCACCGCATACTACTGTTTGGAAGCTGGTGCTCAGCTATTGAGACATAAAAGCAGATATCAGGTGTAAATTTCATATTTATTGTAACAAAAACTATGATGTTCATTTGTGCATTTAGCATTAATATAACTCTCGGTATGTAAATGTTCTACAGCAAATGAACTCTATACAATCATGCTGGTTGTGGCAGCAGTAAGGAACACAAAAAAAACCAACCCTGTCTGTAAAAGTAAGGAAAGAAAGAGACCAGAGGAAAAAGTGGTTTTCTTTAAATGGTCTACACCATCTCAGCTCTAGCTAACATAGACAGCCACTCAGTCTGTTATGCTCAGTGAGCATGGCCCAAAGAGTCACTTAGGAAAAAAAAAAAAGGTCAATTTTTCAGGTTGTGTCCTTAATGCCAAGGATACAAAACATGTAAGCATCACTATACAACACTGAGCTATTTACAGGAATTTCCCAATCAACTGTTCTCTCAGAGAAAATTAGTGAATCTCAGTGACTTAAGTCACCTGAAAGAGTAAAGCAACTCCTAGGAGTTAGTCTCCATATTCTACAAATGTCTATCATTTTCAAGACCAAAAAAAGCCTTTTCTCTCAAAGAAATACAGTATTACAATATTACTTAAATCATTTAGCACTGGCTACTGCCCTGCTTTTCAAACAAAACAAACAATCCATTTTAAAAAATATTACATCATCATCTCTTTCTCAGCAATATATTAAAACTTTTTATTTTTTATGTGTTTTGTTTTTACACTTGATATGTTAAAGGAAGAGTAACAATTTTAAACTTTACCAGTCAAGCATCTCTAGAAGAAAATCAATTAATATTAAACCTAACAAATGGAAAAGCTGCAGTTATCTGTAGTGTCAGGATAAGGGGAAGGAAGTAAATAAAGGACAAAGATGAGGAAAACCCCTGCTGTAATGTGAGCCCACTGGGTCCCACACTCAAGTCTCCTTGTTCGTCAGTTTATTTCTGAGAAGTGAACAGAGTGGGTCATAGTGGTGTATCGTAATAGTCTGCCATGTGGTCCATCGGATACTGTCGCTGCTGTTGTTGCTCCTGGTGCTGCTTCATAATCTCCTTGACTTCTTCTTCAAGCTCTGGTGGGATGATGAACTGGTCATCAGGATCGGGCTGTGCCGGAGCAGCAAAGTAGCCCCCTGTTTTTCTGAGCGGCGCATCCGTTGCAACTTCAATTAAGTTATGGCTCCTTTCCTGCGGTGCCACAGAACCGTTGCCCCGGCGCCGCCCTATTGTGCCCGTGGCAGAATATTCAGTTTTTCTGGGAAGACTGGGCTCATCTTCGTTGGCACTGATGACAATACCTTCGTCACTGGCTTCCACTGGCACTTGGAGAAGCTGCTTTTCCTTCACTCGGCTGCAGTGGATGTCCACCTCCACCTCCACACGGCTGCCGTTGGTGAATACCCCCTCAATTGGCTCCTCATCGTCACTATCAAGGCCATTATCGGAGAAGGCGCTGGAGAAGGTGGCACTGGAGAGCTGCCGCTGGAAAGAACTGGACAAGCAGACAGGGTGCAGCATGCAGCGCTGCTCCCCGGGGTAGGCTGGGCTGTTCTCGTTCATGGCTACCTGGGGAGGCTCGTTGGATGCCGTGGACCCCACCTCACTGCTCATTTCGGAGGTGGAGATCTCGCTGCTGATCTCTGAAGCCATGCCGCTGCTTGAAGATGGCATCCCAAGTGCGTCTGTTGGCCTGTCCTTGATGACCACATTGACAGACTGAGAGAAAATGCCTGGACTGGGGGGTGGGACCCCATTAAGTTCACAGCAGCAGAAGCTGTCCTCTGTTACGTTGAGCTGAACCACAACAGCGCTGATACTGTCGTTGCAGCCATAACTCTGGGCCAAAGTGCAAAGCTTCTTTGCAGCTGCCAGTGCATCAGGCACATTTCTGACTGCCTCCACTGCTTCATTCATCGAGAGGCTGTCCCACAGCCCTTTGCTCCCCAGAATGAAGAACTCATCTTGTGGAGTTAAGGTGATAGACTGAACATGGGGACGTGGCACAACACTTGGGTGAAGGAAGGTGTACCCTAAGATTCTTGTCGAATCTGTCACACCATTCACTTTGCCATCCTGAAATTAGAGAGAACAGGAAATTGGAAACGAAGCAGGCAAGGATACACAGCACCCTGCATCTCCTTGCGTATTACTGATGGCTGTTTTTGCAGAACCCCCAACAGAGCCATTTACAGACAAGACGACAGAAAAGCAAAATGACTTGCAAGGAGGGTGTAGAGCTGGGATTAGAGCACAGCAATAGCTGCGCTACGCCTCCTACACCCTACTGATTTGTCATCAGCATAACCTATGCACAGACCAACAAAGCACAAGTTTGCAACAGAGCCATCCATCTCTGTTGCTCCTGCAGCTGTGAGAGCTGACTGGACAAATGTTTTACCAGGGAGTCAGACTTATCCCTCCTCTACTCACTATATTTGGCATTAAGCAGGGCAAAGCCATACACAGCTCCATTTGATATAGGGACAGGTTACGACTCTTCCCATGCACGTGTAACAATCATAGGTTTCATCTTGGCTCATCACTCTGTAAATGAAATTTCATTTAAGAAGAAGAAAAAAAACCCCAAAAAAAGGACTTTAAATGAAGCATGCAGGTCAAATGCAGCAGAGAAGTCTGCATTTCTCAGTCAGCCCAGTTGTAGTCAAATGTTTACATGCCCCAATTACTACATTCCACTTAGATATGACATTTCCAAAAGGGGAAGAGGAGTGAAGGGAAAATATCAATAAAAATGGACTTATTTGAGAAGTAAATCCCATGCACATCCAAATCCCAGGATCTTGTCCTCATTAGAATCCAAGCTGCCAGAATAAGCAGAGCCAAGCATCTGAGACAGCAAGCCTGTCTATCTGTCAGTCTGCTCGTGATAGCTACACCCTGATAACTGCGTGTTTGAGAACAACAACAGAAGTGAGGATTTACATTGATTTGGTCCAGCTGATGGCTGCAGTAGTTACTACAAAACAGATAAATGAACACAGAAAACTGAACCAAGACTAAGAAAAGCTTCCCCTTTAAAATCACTCAGAAGGAAAAAAAAACCAAACGCTTGTCAGCTTGTTAACTTCCCCATTAGAAGGCTGAGAGCAGTGATACGCCACCACCATGCATGAAATCAGTGAGTGTAACTTAAGATGCAGTGCAGAAATTTCCCTTTTCCTTTACAGAACACCACAATGAGCATGCCTCAGCGATGCACGCTATGTTGGAGTGACTCCCTTCCAACTTGTCACATTTGAGTTCCCAGTCATCACCTTCCCCTGGCAAGATCAGTAAGTACATGACTTATTCCACACGCCCATATATGCACACCCTACGCACAAGCATACAGCAGCAAGTTTTCTGCCCCTTCCTCCATGATTAGGAGGATTCAATATTTATCTATTCTGATGCATGTGTCACACAAGGCAAAGCAAAACCGACAGCAGTGGCTTCAAGCTTGTAAGAAGGGAACAAATAGGTTTTGCCTCTCTCATGGTTCAGCTGAACACAGGATGGTTTTTCCTTTTGGGCAAGTGCACTCTTCAAGAGACCCTGTCAAAGGGCAGCTCTGGGAACGTAGGAGCTCACACAGCAAACTCAGCGTGCCAGGAGCAAGGAGTCTCCTAGGGGAAGGATGGCACCGCTCCAAGTGCTCTGCCCTCTCATGCTTTTCAGCTGAAGAGGCTCTTCATGACAGCTCTAACACAGCAATTCCTCTCCCCATTAGGAGGAAGGAGTCTGCTGTCCTCTTTCCATGCCAAAAGCTCACAATCGCTCACTCTCTGAAGCTAAACAAAATGCAGCACGGCAATGGGATGGAAAAAGCAACTTGATTGCATGGTATATATCACCTTGGAAGGAAAAGTGCAACTCTGGAACCCATACCCTTAACACTACTTCTTGGAGGTCACCAATATCAGCATGTAATTTCTAGCACTGCTGTGCAAATACTCGCCAAGGAAGCTGCAACAGTTCTTAACTGTTCTCTAACCTCTGTGATAATGGCCTTATGCTGCTTAATCCTCTTCAGCTCTTCTTCACAACTCATCACGTAACACCTGGACAAAGGCAGAGGTTTCCCATTCCGGCAAAGAATGGTTTGGCACTTCCCCACATTTGCTGAGGTTAGCGTAAAGCATCCACCAGGGTCCATAGGATCATGTTTTATATGGCAAAGGACAGCAGAGCCTCCAAGTTTTTGTCCAGCTGTTCCAAGTTTCCTGGAATTTAAACAAAGCATTGATTGTTCTTTAATTGGAAAGCAAGGGTTCTGTGGAGAAACAGTTGCTGTTCTACAATCACAAGCATTCCTGGCATTGACCCTATTGGATCACTGGGACGAGTCTCCACTGAAGACTGTGACACTACAGCAGCACTGCAGAGAAATCACACGCCACTCTCATGCAGTGTGTTATTTACACATATACAGATACTCAAATCTGCTCAGTTTTAGAACAACAAAAATCTTCATACTTGCACAGTTGTCTCCCCCTACATCTTAAAGGTCAGATCGAGGGAAACAGAAAAGTACTGAGGACTAAAACAAGTACAGTACAGTACCCCCCTTAAAAAGAGGTTCATATTATTCAGATGGTTCTTCGGCTTCTGAAGCTACAGGTTTTATTATAAAAATAATTCTAACTGTAAAACTCTATTTTTGAGCAAAACCAGAAGGCAGACACTCAGTTTTGAGATGTCTTCAGAATAATGTTTTTAAAGTATCAAATGATGACCAAAAAAGCACAGTGGCTGCCAACCTCGCACTTCATTTATCCTGTTAGTTACTAACCTGTTAAACAGGTTCTTAGAAATACTTAAGCCTGTTGTTTTAGCAGGAGCCATAGTGAAAAACAAATCTATGGATAAACTGGTTTTCAGAACCTTGTCATTAAAATGTAAATCCTTTTCAATACTAGACTGTGAAAAAACATCCATCCTTCCTAGCATCCTGTTTATCACAGTTTTCTCCTATAGTAATTAGAAATTACAGTAATTAGCTGATTATAGATGTTAATAAAATTTATACTAAGGCTAGGTATAGCTAGCTGGAACTTTCGATTCAAAATCCTGAGGAGAGAATGCACAACTAAATCTGTAACCAAGCTTCAATGGGCTTTTTAATTTTATTTTTTAAAAATACACTTGAAGAGCGTTGCATATAATCTGTAATAATTCTCAATGAATGGTTAAACTGAACTGGATCTTCTGGTTCTCCAAAGAAGTGGGTAGTTAGCTTGTTTTGACTTCAAATCCAAAAAAAAGCAGATTTTTAAGGAATGCCACACTCTGTAAAATTGCATTGGTAGTAAACAAAACCACTTTTGCTATTCAAACGTGTTATTATTTTTGAATATTTTAAGTATGCAGCAACCACCTTCTCAGCTACTGGTCTGAGGCATTGTTATAAGCAATTATAGGAAGGAAGCATTTTCTCTCTTGCGTTTGTAAGGTTCAGTACCACCCTACTGCGTCCACATTTTTCCCAATACCAGAACTTCAGTATTTTTCCTTTCCAAAGGTGCAGCAACTGAATGATATGCAGTGCTGCTTTTAACTTGACCCATTTCCTCAGTCTCTAAGCTGCTTATTTGGTTTCTCCTTTGTTTCCCTGACCTCTTCACTCTCCTTTGTTTAAATCCCTTTATATTCCTCTTTCTCTTGGTGTCTCCCCAGGCACAATTGCTTGTTCTATCAAGAAGGGCATGCATGCAGGTTCCCAACCAACCACACAGCGTTACTATTTCACTCACAGCTATCATATCACACAGAATCACAGGATGTTAGGGATTGGAAGGGACCTCGAAAGATCATCTAGTCCAATCCCCTCTCCAGAGCAGGATCTCCTAGACCAGGTCATGCAGGAATGCATTCAGGTGGGTTTTAAACATCTCCAGAGAAAGAGACTCCACAACCTCCCTGGGCAGCCTGTTCCAGTGCTCGGTCACCCTCACCGTGAAAAAATTTTTCCTTATGTTTATGTGGAACCTCCTATGCTCCAGCTTGCTCCCATTGCCCCTTGTCCTATCACTGACACTTACTCTTCACATATTTATAAACATTAATGAGGTCACCCCTCAGTCTCCTCTTCAGCAAGCTAAAGAGACCCAGCTCCCTCAGCCTTTCCTCATCAGGGAGATGTTCCACTCCCTTAATCATCTTTGTGGCTCTGTGCTGGACTCTTTCAAGCAGTTCCTTGTCCTTCTTGAACCAAGAGGCCCAGAACTGGACCCCTCAGCAGCTTGAGAAGCTGCTGTTAGCACAGAGCTAACATTCCTGGGGGGAAAGATTACCTTCCCTGTTATTGTACCCTTCTCCTTCCTGAATTATTAGTATGACTTTAAATGAAGCACATTAGAGTACAAATAGGAAAAGCAATGATTCTCTCTTCACTGGGAAGCCAACATGCAAGACCCTGGGTTCTCTGCTAACCTTCTGAACACATAACCTACCAACTTTTAAAAATCACAGCAAGTGTTTTACAAATCTCTTCAGGGTTGCTGGATTCTGTACAATGGCATGGAAGGAGACTGCCTACATTAAACTGCTAAAATGGATGAATTACAGGATTCTTGTTTTAGATTATCTTCAGCCCAGATGTGTTTGGAACATGTAGCACTGGAAATGGAGAGTGGAGGAGTAAAAAGGTGAACAGGTACAAGTAATCACTATTAAATTAATGGATATAATATCATTATTAGACTTTTGCATCTGCCGTAGATTTCTACCAGTACCAATGTTGGCACAGAATTTCTGGTCGATTCCTTGTGTGAGTAATCACTACAAATTTTACGTAGTGATATTCAAATCCAGTATGAAGAGAAAAACTCTGGTTTGTCTGACATGGACAAAATGTAGATTTTTCTCAATTATAAAATATACAAGCAGCAATGCATTAAACCGGAATTATTTTGAAACACATTTTACAGGAAGGACAGTAGTATCTTTTGGCATTGTGTTGGTCTTACATTTTTTCTAACGCTGCACAGATATTTTTCAATGCTAGCTCACGACATAGGAAAAATTCAAGTCAACTCTATGCTGAGCTCTACCCTCCTCATGTCTCAGTGCAGTATCATAACAAATTATTTGGATGAATTAGCAAACAACCCTCTATTTTCACCTCTTTGTCAGCTCTTCACAGCACAGTGCAGACATAAATTATAGATTTGTTCTTGTTAAGGAAGTAAAAGTTTTCACTCCGCTAGTGAATGCAGAATAATTAGCATGTGTTTTAGACTACAAAGGCATCTATCATGATCTGTGTCCCACATCTGAATTTCCTGGTAGGTATTCCTTATGGTATTGCAAGGAGACTTCTAGAAAGCATTCCTAAGCTTTCTAAATTGGACAATTAAATTCAGACAGTGTGATCATTCCTCCTTTTCTTTCACCTTTCAATGTTTACAATATAAATTCTGCAAATATACAGAAGCGTACAGCTGCCAGTGGAGCATCTGATACAGCAATGAGAAGCAGACCAGGAGAATACAAAGTTGTGAATCTGAAAGCTGAAGTGTCTCCAGAAGTCAAAGGAAGACCTTGCCCATGAGAGTGAACATACTATGTGAACATAACAGTAGTAGCCAAGCTCAAGCCTTAAATAGCATCTCTGGGCTATGTGGACCATGGATCTAAGCCAGTGAAACAATTTTAATAGGAATTCTATAGGCAAAAAGTAATACTTCAACCCTAAAAGGATAGCTATAAAAGATGAAAAACAACTTTAAAATATTATACTGGAAAAACCTAGGAATTTTGCAGTGTCCTTTTCCCTTAATGTGTTTAAAATGTATTTGAAACCTGTAAAAGATTTTAAAAAGATAGTTTTGAAGGGTTGTATTAGAAAGAATTTATCAATTTGCAGCCACTGGAATTAAAAATTTAGCAAACACTTATTAACACATAAGGAAAATTTAGTGGAACATCTATTAACCTCAAATAAAATATTAATAAAATGTTCATAAACATCATAAAAATGTAGAGCATTACCACTGTCCCTTATGAGTCGCACATACAGTATAGATGAAGATGTCTTCCTTTGCAGTCGTATTTGGGGGAACTGCTCAGATTCCCACTCCATAACCATTTTAGCAAACATAATTGTACTATTCCAAGTAACACATCATCTTTGAAACAAAATAAATCCAGATCCACCCATAAATATTTAGATATACATGTTTCCAGGTTTTTTTTTTTATTACTGTTCTTTGTGTTTATCTATTTTGTGTACTACTTTCTACTAGACCAGAACTTACTTCTTGAGAAAATATTCTCCTGTTTAGTTTGACCATCCAATTGAATTTGGTACATCCACTTTTTATTTGTGATGTATGTCTTTGAAGTTATGTGTGAGCAGATAAAGCTGAAGTTAAAAATCGTATTTGAGTCTGTAAGCTCAGGCACTGCACAAGCAAGTTGGTGTTTTTATATATATTACATACTGGATTTCCAGTGATAATACTTACCATCACATTCTGCAGATACTTCATGTGTATGAGTATCTGTTTGGCATGTAAGACTTCCAGATTGTATACAAAGGAACAAAACAGTTCAGTTTGCTCAAGGCTATCAAGCAAAAGGAGAACAGAAACCAGTAAGTACCCAGAAATGTAGGAAGCCACATTGTTGGGGGTTAGATTCTCTTCCCTTTTGTTCTTTTTTACATACAGAATTTTTTCCCATAAGTTACTAGGGAAAGCATTTTGGATGCCACCATTTCCTGTGTAAAAAGCTCATTCAAGGGACAGAGATATCTCGAGATTTGGGCTGATTAAAAGGAAGGGGAGGGGTCGCTGCCCTCTCTCTCTCTCTTTTCGGCTCGGGGGTCAGGCTGGAGCAGGTCGTTGTTTTTCTCCTGGCTATTGCTGGCCTCTCTCTCTTTATCCCCCCCATCCTTCACTGAGAGCTGCCTTTCTCCTGCTGCGAGGTGAGTCTTCACTGGTTTTCAGTTGGGGCTTTATTAACACTTAAAGGAAGACTTGCTTTCCATCTGCCCAGGACGGAGCTTTCACTGTCCCCCCCCTCCGCAGTCGGGAGCGGAGGCGCCGCTTCCTGGGTTCGCCAGCCACCCTGCCTGTCCCTTGCCCACGTTCTCCACCACCGTCTCGGCTTTTGCTGCCTCCGTTGCTGAACACCGCGGCCGACCGGGCGAGGCGCAGCTCTCCTCCTTTTCTTCTCGCCGCCATTACCACCACGTGCTGTGCCGTCCGCACCAAAAGCCCTTCTTCCTCGCTAGCTCGCCATCGCAGCTGCCCTGCCCGCCGGGAACCTCCAGCGCCCCCTGCCGACCTGAGACCATCACTACACCCGAGGGAAGGTGCCCACAGCCCAAAGTGACCGATTCTCTGATTC
>JAVSBS010019306.1:22324-36016 GCA_033124195.1 Coracias cyanogaster
AACGACATGGACCTGATGGAGCAGGTCCAGAGGAGGGCCACAAAACTGATCAGAGGGCTGGAGAACTTCTCCTGTGAAGACAGGCTGACTACTGACTTTTTAACAGCCAATTGTGAACTGTAAGACTTAGAGAAGATACCAGAAAAGGGCAAACCTCCATCCACCACTTAGTCATGAACATTTAGTGACTCTGGAGGTGGGTTATTTTTTTGTTTGGGTGGAGAGGTGTTGGGTTTTTTCTCCCCACATCCAAAAGGAACATGACAATATACAGAAAACAAGCAAGAAAAGAAAACGTGGCAGCCAGAGACCAAGGCTTTACTTTCCCCTCTTGCACTTTTGAAGGAACGAAAGAGCAGGTGTCTGACCTGAAAGTGAACAAAATGCCCAGTAAGCATATACATGGTAAAAAAAGGCTTCAGATCCAAGACTCACCTCTGCATAATGATAAAAGTGTTGATCATGTATTCCTCCTCATTTTTCGTTTTCTGCAGCTCTTCTGCTAAGATGTCGCTCATTGTGCACTGAAGCAGATACGGCACTTCCACATTGCGGTCACCATCAAAAACACCGTAAAGTGCCTCCCGGTTATCACAGAAGTTATTGGCTGAAAGTGCTGCTACACATAGCCTAGTGAAAA
This sequence comes from Coracias cyanogaster, assembly GCA_033124195.1. NCBI lineage: Eukaryota > Metazoa > Chordata > Aves > Coraciiformes > Coraciidae > Coracias > Coracias cyanogaster. The sequence continues at coordinate 22,965 of JAVSBS010019306.1, forward strand.
AACAAAGCAAGAGAACATTAAGGTTTTTACCCACAACTTGGGTAAACCTTGTCATTCTTACCAGAGAGATGCAGTCTGGTCTGAGAGCTAGTTTTAACCACCTCTGTTCACAAGCATTGCAGGACTGCTTTCTGAGCTGTGGAGAAGAGTCACGCCCACCAATAGTTTTAGGATGCAGAGAGAACTACACTGGAAATACAAGGCAAGTCCTAAGGATTCTTCCTCCTTTTCAGCATGTGAAAAAGTCCCTTGTTTGTAGAAACAGGGGGAAAAATATCTCTGAAACATCTGTTTAAGCTGCACTTGCTCCTCCAAAAGCCATCCGTGTGATTTCACATGCTGATGACCAGGTTGCGCATTAAATCAGTTAATAGTAAGTAAAGGCTTTCTGGCATTTGCTACAGAAACCCAGGTAGCCAAAGATTTCTAAAAAGGTATTTAAGGAATAAAGAAAGATTCATCACATTGCCAGCAACGCAGAGACTAGCAGACTCCTGGTACATTATTTGTCAAGTGCTGCCTTAGTCACAGGAGCCCTTCGCGCTATGAATATTCAGAGGTTTGGCCATTCTGCCTCTTCTTTTATTTTCTCTGATTTGCTTGGTAAATATCCTTTGGTTGAAGATAGAAAAGCTTTGCAAAGAAGAAAATGCTTTTCACAACTTGGATCTTTTGCACCTACTGGAATCTTGCATAGACAAAACACATTGGTTACACTTGTATCTTAGCAACTTCCCTAACAAAGGCCAAAGTGGAGAGCCAGGCAGCGGCCCAGCACACAAATATAGAGCCGTGGCATGGCCTCTGCCATTGCGAGGCCCAAAATGTCCCCAGAACTTTCACTGAAAAAAGGATTTATTTGTATCAGCACAGATGCACTCATCTACTAGGATGCTCATCTAATAAAAACCACGCCAGGTCGTACTTGTTCTTAACGCCCGATGCTTCTGTGTAACCATGACTCCACACTGCTGGTGCTCCTGAAGCATCACCGGCCAAGGGCTGGTCGATCTTGAAGCAACGGATATTGCTGCACGGAGAAAGGAAAGGGGAAAGATGCAATAGATTGAAATGCTGACATAATCCAGCTTAAAATGTGAAGATAATTCCGTTTTCCCCCCTCCCAGTTCTTAGTTTTACATTTAATAGAAGAAAATTAAGCAGTCATTACTTTTACGTGTCTGTATACCAAGAACAAAAAAGCAGTGAATAACTGAGCCTCTACTAGGGTGTCAGCTGCACTGTTTTGCTGAGCTGCCTCTTCTTTCCCTGCCCTCCTTGCTGGGCTATTTGTTTCAAAACTGGTGCAGTAGGAATGCACAGCAAGTCTGTCACTAGCTTGACAAAAGCCAGCAGAGGGGAGCGATTTTTTTAAATTTATACATGGGATTGTTCAGCCTGGAGAAGAGAAGACTCTGGAGTGACCTTATAACTGCCTTCCAATATGTGAGGGAACCTGCAGGAAGGCTGAAGAGGAACTTTTTACAAGTGTCCAGCAACAGGACAAGAGGAAACGGTTTTAAATTGAAGGAGAGTAGGTTTAGACTAGATCTTAGGAAGAAGTTCTTCAGCACGAGGGTGGCGAGACTCTGGAATAGATTGCCCGGTGAGGTTGTGGACACCCCCTCCCTGGAAGTGTTCAAGGTTGGGTTGGATGAGGCCTTGAGCAACCTAGTCTAGTTGAGAGGTGTCCCTCCATGGCAGGGAGGTTGGATTAGATGATCTCTAGGGTCCCTTCCAAGCTAAGCCATTCTATGATACATCTCTCCCACTCATTTCAACAAGTCTCTGGGCTCTCTTCATTGCACCCAAATGAAACTTCTTGTATGACTCTCATCTTTCCCTAAACAAAACAAAAAAAAGGAAAAAAAATGTTTGGAGATGGCAATGTGCAGCAACAGCCTTCCATGAAAATGGCCACAAAGCAGACATTTGCTCCATCCTGGTCCTGCACCAACCTGCAAGAGCCAGCCTGTGGTCCTGACAATGGGCACAGACCTTCTGTCTTCCCCTGCTCCCTAAGCTCTCTTCCAAAGGCAGGGAAAGTGAGCTCCCCACAAGCTCCAGACACTTCAAAGGCACCCAGATCTTTCATGAACCAAATGAATAATGAAAGGATACAAGCAGAAAGGCCTAACTACTCACTCGGTATTCATTTTTCTCTATCCAAACCCCCACCTCACCTGAACACACAGAAAAGTCTTTTCAGCATTGCACAGCCTTCCTCAACCTGAAGTACTGTCGCATCCAGTCTGATTTCTTTTTACACTAATAGCCAGCATATATACATCAGCAAGGGCAGATTCAAAGCAAACAAATTACAGAAATAATGTTAGAATCACCAGTGTTTTAAGCCCATGGTTTTGCAGCCCTCTGTGTGACAAACAAAAAGCAAACATCTTGCCACAAGCATTAGAAAAGCATTACCTGACCCCAAATCAAACAGGAAACCTCAATCTCTTCTAAAGTAGCAGAGATTTTAATTCTGTGCACCTGCAAAACACTACACACAAAAGCAAACACACTTTCTTCGTAGACTTCTCATACAAGCACTTATCCTCCAGGGCAGAGGAACTTGGATCAAAAAACGTTTTTCTGTTTGTTTCTTTTTTAACTGAGTTGACTGGCCCCTGGTTCCTGGGCAGGTCAAGGACCTAGAGCTCTCTCAACGCTTCCCAGTTGAGGTGAAAAAAGCTAACTCTATGCTTGCTTTCAGCTTCCTCAGTGGCAGCACTACAAATAAATCATGTGCCTAGAAAGGAATGATATCCAGCAGCACATCCTATGCAAGGAACATGGCTTAAGACTTCCAGAGAGCATGGTTTATTTTCTCCCTAATTTAAAATGACTGCTACAATTAACTAGATCCTCTTTCCTAAAAATCAGAGTAGCAGCATCTTTCTTCTTTCTTTTCCATTTTAATTGCTATCAAAAATTCTTACATCCAATAAATCACTTGGCAACTTCATCCTAAGCATGCAAGACTCCTTTAAGATCTCCATACATATGAAAAAAGCAACCACGCATGACAGGACTCTTCTCACCAGCAACGAGAATACAGATGAACCTACTATCTACTTCAATGCTGCCAGGGCACAAATGGAGAGCTGCCTTTTACATGAAGAAAGAAGATATAAAAAGTACCAATTGCACAAGTATTTTTGTGCCTGGCGCAAAAACAAGTGAAAGGAGCACCTCCTCCCTCACGCTCAGTTGTAGCAGTCAGTGCTACAGTACCACAGAAGTCAGTGTAGTGTATCAGTACGGACATGAAGAAGCCCCTCAGGAGGCCAGAAACACTTGACTGTGGCTAATGAATATTAGGGAAGAGAACAGATCTGAGGTCTTAAGAATAAGTTATTAAAAAACTCACAAATAACCAAATGAAATGTATACACGATAAAAAAAGTTTTCTGCAAATTAAAGGCAATGCATAAGCCAGTGAAAATATGGCAAGTAACTGGGCCACACTCTTCTATTGCTTTGGAACTAAATTTGTACAATATTGCAAAGAGCATGACGCCTGAAGGCTGAAGTGGCAAGAGATTGGCTTGCCCATCTTGTCTGCTGGGTTACACACAAGAAAAGCCAATCTTTTTCACTTTAAAAATTTGGATGCAATTCAATGAGCTTTGTAATAGATATCTATTCTTCTGTTCCCTGCCCCCTCCCTCACCCCAAACCAGAGCAATGTTACACATTGCTTCTTCAGGAAGGTTTCCTGTATACAGTAAGGCAGTTCTTAAATCAGAGGAACACCCCTTTTTTCCCCCCTGTCTGCTGCAGAACAAGGACTCTTATCTATGAAAGCTTGTCTTTATCCAAATTTCCATTTAAATTTGATAAAATCCACTGATTCAAGCTAAAAGCAAACTCACACTGTAAGCTTCCCTTGCTTGCACTACAGATGAGGTTTATTACCCCAGTGACTGATCTTAACCATTTAAAAGCAAACAACATGAAGTGAATGCTCAACCCTTACAAACTAAATCACAGAATCACAGAATAGTTTCAGTTGGAAGAGACCTTTAAGATCATCAAGTCCAACCATTAAACCAGCACTGCGCCAAGTCCACCGTTAAACTGTGTCCCTAAGTGTCACATCTACAAGTCTTCTGAATACCTCCAGGGATGGGGACTGCACCACTTCCCTAGGCAGTCTGTTCAAGTGCTGATAACTTCAGTGAAGAAATTTTTCCTAATATCCAATCTATACCTCCCCTAGAGCAACTTGAGGCCGCTTCCTCTTGTCCTATTGCTAGTTACATGGGAACACAGACCAACACCCATCTCTCTACATCCTCCTTTCAGGTAATTGTAAAGTGTGATAATGTCTCCCACCAGCATCCTTTTCTCCAGGCTAAACAACCCCAGTTCCCTCAGCCGCTCCTCAGAAGATATGTGCCCTTCTGTGGATGTGTTCCAGCACCTCAAGGTCCTTCTTGGAGTGAAGGGCCCAAAACTGAACACAGTACTTGAGGTGTGGCCTCATCAGTGCTGAGTACAGGGTGACCACGATCACTTCTCTACTCCTGCTGGCCACACTATTTCTGATACAAGCTAAGATGCTGTTGGCCTTCTTGGCCACCTGGGCACACGCTGGCTCACGTTCAGCCAGCTGTCAACCAACACCCCCAGGCCCTTTATTGCCGGGCAGCTTTCCAGCCACACTTATCCAAGCTTGGAGCCTTGCATGGGGTTGTTGCAACCCAAGCACAGGAGTCGGTACTTGGCCTTGTTGAACTGCATACCATTGGCCTTGGCCCATCAACCCAGCCTGTCCAGATCTCTCTGTAAAGCCTTCCTACTCTCAAGCAGATCAAGACCCCTGCAAACTTACTAAGGGTGCACTCCATCCACTCATCCAGATCATTGATAAAGATACTAAACAGAAGTGGCCCCACTATTGAGCCCTGGGGAACACCACTTGTGACTGGCCGCCAGTGGGTTTAACTCCATTCACCACCACTCTCTGGGCACAGCTATCCAGTCAGATTTTAACAAGTGAAGAGTACACCTGTCCAAGCCATGAGCAGACAGTTTCTCCAGGACTATGCTGTGCCATTCTGCGCCCTGAGGGAAACAGTGCCAAAAGCTTTACCAACGTCTAGGTAGACAACGTCCACAGCCTTTCCCCTCATCCACTACACAGATCACTTTGTCACAGAACGAGATCAGGTTAAGTCATGCAGGACCTGCCGTTCATAAATTATCCCTTCTTGGAATCATTCAACATTTAAGGATCAAAAAGACTTAGAAGGAAAGTCAGAGCTGGTGCCGTTCCATTCAGGACATAAGAAAAGCTCAAGGCATGGCCACTGTACACAGATGATGTGGTTTACTGCAACAGTTTGCTGACACACTGTGAAAGGAGGCATGAGACGTTTGGCAAACTTCAGTTCTGGATGTCACTTTAGTTCCAGGGCAGGAAAACAGGCAGACAGGAAGGAAACAGAGTGTCCCAAAGTAAGGGAACCACCTTTGCTGCAAGCAAAGTGAGGGATGCAAGTCTTTAGGAGAGGTTTAAATATTAAAAAGATTTATATACACACATACATTTTTAAGGCAAAAGTAATAAGGGTAACAAGAAATAGTATGGGAAGACATACACAGCAGCACAATGGGGAAGACAGCCAACAGAGAAATGTGAACAAAAAAATACAGTAAGCAGCTACTGGAATCTCAACAGTGGAATAAAATAAGTGTTTTAGTTGAATCTAATGTTAGCAGTAAAATGGAGATCAAACTGGTCCAGTAGTGGTTTTATCAGACTAACAGACCATACGCCACTAGAGAGATTTACACTTCCACGTATTGTGGCTGTCACATCCTAGTGACAGAAGTAATTCTGCCGCCTTCCCCACCCTGTGAGGTAACTTACTTCAGCAGCTCCAGAGTTTTGTGATCCAAGGCTAATCTGGGATTGCCAGTCAGGTCCAGCTCTTGTAGTTTTGGAGGCAGATTTTCAGGCAATGTGACTTCACTCAGTTCATTGCAACTTAGGTCTACACACTGCGAAAGGAAAACAGCCAGATAAGCAACAGAATTCAGCTGCCATCAAGATGATAGAAATTTTGATTAAATGTAGGAATGCATCTTTTATCAACAATAAAGGCAATAACCAAGACCTGAGACCATTCATTTAAATAAGTGGTTCTTAAAAAAGAAATTCACAAGGCATTTAGCTGTCTTACGAGATATCTGGGATACCTAGAAATATGTTCCCTTCATTTCCATCTCAGTTTAAACCAGCATGAGTATCAGCAGACAGAGGAATTCAGTATTTACTCGGGGATATTAAAATAAGCAGGGTTATGCATGCATGTGGAGGGGAGGAGAGTAGAGGGGAAAAGGTAAAAAAAATTGGAGCAGTTTAAAACATGGCTTTAATTCACGTCATCTTAGATTCATATTTAAATATGAAATCAATAAAATTATTGAAAAAATAAAGCTTAAATATTTCAGAAAAAATACGATACAAAACAGCAGAGAAACTTGCTGGCTATCCACCAGCTAAACATTGAACAAGTGCACTCGAACGACAAAATCCCCAAACAAGCATCATTTAAAGCTGCGTATCCAGATGAAAGTCAATACACAGGGAAAAATAAGGCATTTTAGAATAAAACTAACTCTCCAAACCCTATTACAGGGCCACCAGTGTAGCATGCATGAAAAATAGCAAAAAAAAAAAAAAATTGAGAGGATCGAGCAGGCTGGTATTTAGCAGAAGGTAGAAGAACTATCCACATATTTCAGAAAGACCATTTTCTACTTCCAGTCTGCAAAAAGAGAAAGACTTCAAAAACTCCAATAAAACAGAAAACTGAAAGGGCTCGGGGGAGTCTTTTCCTAGCTGCTCATTTTGACTATTATGTTACTCCATCACTAGAAGTGAGACATCTTCATTTTTGTAGGCATATTCAAAGTAACTGGGTCCTGAGCTGGAAGAAGGCATAAGATAACCTAGCAAAATTTGGAAAAGAAAAATCTCCAAATATTTTATTAAATACACACAATGGAAATAATGAATTTCTGACCCAAATCTTGAATCCTGAGGTTGCCTAATATGGTAGCCTTGTTATCTATGAAGAACAAACTGTTGACATCACCCAAACCTGGTAAGAAAATCAGAGTTTAAATCTGTCGCGCAATAAAATAGTAAATAGCTTAACAGAATGGTTATTCCAGTGAGCGTTTTTCCTCTGTGCAACTTTTTGCTGCTGCTAGAGAGACAGCAATTACTTTGCAGATTAAAGTAGCTGTCAGCAGGCCTTGCTGCATTCAACACCTCAATGCCATTACAAATGTGATGGAAGAGCATGCTGGAATCACATACAAAAATTAGTAATTTCATTCTTTTCATTAAATGCCCAATATGCCAAAGGTAGCAACACTCTAGAGTAGAGCCCTTGGTCCCTAGTCCCTCGTGAAGATGGCTTATTTATCAGGTTATGATTTCTTAAGATTTGTACTGTTTCAAAAATAGGCTAAGAGGGACTTTCTGTATAGCTATGTTAAACTTAGTCCTTAATCTACTCCCCAGGCAAGCAGGAAAGCATATTTCCTAACTGATCCAAACTTTATCATGCAATATTTTAATGTAAGCTGATTTAACCCTGACCTAGAGAAGCCAGGAGGTCAGAAGAACCCAATATGCCCAACAAGGCACCTTCTCATCTGGCAACTACATGAACTCACCTCACATAAGTCAAAACAAGGCTTGAGGACTGACCAGGCATTTTTTTCCCCCACAAAGTCCTAGAGCACTGTATCCTTCTTGACAAAGTCACACACCCCATCCCTGCAGTTCCAAAACCGTTAGTGACATTCATGCCCCTCTCTTCTGCTAAAGAGAACTAAATAACCACAGGGAACCAGCAGGATAAAATTAGCAGGTCTTCTAAAGGTGCCACAAAGCTGCTAAGTGTTGTGGCAGAGTTAACACTTTAAATAATGAAGTTTTAATGAAACATTCAGCTTTCCCAAAATGCACAAAACACAAAAAAGTTGACTGTTCCCCTTCAGTGTGTTTACATTATTCTCCCCTTTTCTTTCTTTTTTTTTTTCTTCGCTAACACAACCCTCATATTTTTAAGTAAGCGTTTACCATGCAGAGCCTTGCTCCTCCACCCCGATTCTTCCTCTAAGAAAAGAGGCTTTACTTTGATTGATTCTAAACAGCCCTCCACTTCCTCCAGCCATTGTTCCAAAGAGGGAGGAGTATTCAAAAATCCACAAGTTTGTTTGAGATTTCCGGGCTAAAACCACAGAGCTCATCTTTACAGATACTTGCTGTTCAACAGAATTATTGCTCCTGCTGTTCTGCCTTCCCCCAGACACAGGCACACACGGTGGTCTGGGAACTTAGTCTTTTGACTTTACAGAGCGCCTCAAGGACGCTTAAGTTGTTTTGAGTCCATGAATAGACAATCAGTTCTCAGCCTTGGAGAACTACAGATTTTCTGCAGTATCACACAAATTGTACACTGCAAGTTAACTGCCTTCCAGCTCTGGCCAAGAGAAACAGCACGCAGCACAAAATGTTCTGCACTATAACCAGGAGAGAAGCAGGAATTCAATTCACAGAAGATAAGACATAGTGGCCTCCAGTGTTGTCAAGCAAAGGACGGGTCCCATAAAAAGAAGCATCAGGAAAAGTACAGAATTACCTCTGGAAACATATACAAGAGATGGACTAAGCATTCCTATTCCTGTGTAAAATATGACTGAAATTAGCTTGCTAAATCCTCAAATCCTGCACTCCCCAAGGCCTATCCTATTTCGCAGCTTGAGCAGTTTTTAACATGAGCTCTAAACAAAGTCCATTCCTCCACAATTAACCAATTGACAAGGCAACAAGAGTTAATTATGCATTGCTCTTGACAAATATTTAAGTTGTATCATAATAGACTATCACAGAAGACAATTAAGACTTATTTGGCAGAGAAGATAGGATCTAGTGAAGATGAGTGTAAAATTACTTTTTGAGGCTCTTCTTCCTTTCCACTCTGAGGCAGCACAGGGGCGAATATTTTGCATATGACCTCAGAGAAGAAAGCAGCTGTCAGATCTCTGTAATTTCTGAGAATATAATATCCTGTAGCAATGAAAGACCTGAGGGAAGAATAGAATTGTTGAAGTCGCATTAACTTGCCTCTTCCAAAGCACATTAGTTTCTTACCTTTAATTCAGAAAGCTGCATGACTTCTGGGAAGACTTCGATGCAGTTGGAGTGAGCAATTACTGTATGCATACGTCTGCAGTTCATAATGGTTGTTGGAATGGCTTTCAGTTTGTTCCCACTAATATCAATTTCTTCCAACTCTTCTAGTTTGGCCATTTTGCTACAAAAACAAGAGTTTGAGAATTTTTCTTTAATAGACACACATATGTTATTTTGAAGTGGTGATAAGAACAGTGTTTTTCATTATTTTAAGAAATAAAATCACAGACGTTGATCCTTGTTCACAGCAGTGCCTGTCACCTCTCTTCACATCAGATGCTAACAATTGTGGGACAAAATATGTGCTTCTGTCAATGTTTTGTAAATGCTACTTTTCAAATTACTTGTTTTCTTACATTCCCCCTGCTTACCAGTTCATTTTCACCCTTTTTTCTCCCCTTTCTTTCAACCCTAGTTTCTCACTTCTTCCCAGATTTTCCCCTCTACCTTCTAGCTGGCCACTCAGCCCTTTCCCTTAATTCATCTCCCTCCCTCCCACTTCACTGTTGAAGCCCAGCTGCTCAGAACACCACACAAGGACAGAGATGCCTCTTCCTTTATTGGCATCTCTTTTCCCAGGTTAGCCCATCAGCTTTACAGCACATCTTACACTTGAAAGATTTCTGATGAAAACAGAGTGAATTCAAAGTACAGAAATTGCTGCCAAGGCAGAATCTCCTTCTGGAGTGAGAGGACTTTTCCCTAGGGGAGTTTAGTCCACTTTCAGAGGACGTTTCCAGACTGCTACGCTCACAAATACCTTGTAAGGGGAAGCCTACCAGGTATAAGCAAAGTGACCAAGCCAGGAAAAACAGATCTTCTTCTTCAACTTCAAAAGCATACTCTGGTCATGCTGAATTAGTCCAGTTGGAAAGAGTTTCAAGTGCAGTCAAAACACACCAACTAACACTTGGCTGTGCAATGCAAGACATGGTAGCAACATGCAAGAGGGCGTAGCAGGTGAATCTGCCCACTGCAGTATCGCTACATTCAAAATACAGCCTGTGCCACCGCATTTCTGCACAATTTAGTTCTCACTGTAAAAATGTTTCATGATGCCCACCCACTACCAGTGGGTCAGAAGCAGTGAAATCAGTCACTTACCTTGCAGGGAAGCTCTGTAGGTGATTGTAAGCCATGTGCAAGATTTTCAGGTGTGGATGGCCTGTTAACAAGGGTACACATTTATCTGTGAGGTTGTTATTGGTCAAATACAACTCCTGCAAGATGCTGTGTGTTTCTTCAGAAAGAGTGGCTGGAGGAAGCATTTCCAGTTTGTTGGCAGAGGCATTAAGAAATCTTAGGCTGAAAAGAGAAGTTGTGTAGGGGAATTCAGTGAAACAGATGCAAGCCTTGTCTATACTTCTGTATAAATAAAATCTCTGGTTTTAAAAGTTAAACAGTTATAAAGCAAAGGTCAAAAGCAACAAGTTCATAGCAACAGACAGAAAGACCAGAAGTCTAGCATTGTATGAACAAAACTTCTGATTACATTTTTAAATGAACACATTTGTACAACCAAAACATCAGCAAAATGAATATGTCAAAATGCCTTTATCCCCTATCAAGACCTCTGTACCTCCAACATTACTACAGATATACCTACAGGTAAGAACAACAATAAACCACATCATTTCCATATTCATTCCACATAAAAATGAATTCTGAACTCATCACCAATGAAATGTGAGAGTACAGCTGCCCTTCGAGTTACTAAAAGAAGTCATTGGTAAAAAAGGCAGGCAATCTTTCAGTATTTTAAATACTGGGTAGGGCACAGACAGTATTTTGTTTAAACCTGCAGGCCTGAATGCAACTATAAAATATGAAAAAGTACTCTCTGAATATTTGCATAAGGAAAGATGCACCAACCACAAAAAAACACAAACCTGAGATCAAGCAGTAATTTGCCTTTTAAAGAGAGACAGTGCTCATAGTAAATTGAATTTAAAAATGTATATACTTGCTTGCTAATGTATGCAGCAAGGCAGCCATATCCCTGTGTAGTTCCTGAGTGCCCTTCCCCTACTCCCTAAAGCAGGGAAAGCCCTCATCAATATTTTCTGCAGTCCCACCACAAGCAGCAAGGACTGAAGAAGCACAGAAAAGAAGTTATACTTTCTCCCTCAAAGGACTTTTTTCCAGGATGGGAACAAGACCTGTTGAGGTACAGGCACTGCCCACTCCTTCCAGTCAAGTTTTGTGGACAGAGGATTAGTTTCTTTAGAGGAGTTTGGAGGGCTATAATTCACACAAGCAATTTCAAAGAAATGGAAAAATAAGGCTATTTATGCTTTACTAACTAACTCTGGCATAACCATGCCTTTACAACAGAAATAAGACCTCTGTCTTCCTGCATCCCATTTTCAGCAAAGCCTGCCTTAGAGATCTTGCCTGCCAGTCTGCTGTGACTGTGTTCAAACCAGGCTGCATTGCTCCTACCAGCTAACAGGAATGGGCAGCTGCAGTGGGCAAAGTCACATTCAAGAAACAAGATTTGGCAATGAGCTGAATGAAGCCTGAAAGCCACTGATGATGACAGAAAAGGTAGGTGCACTACGGTCATCGATCTTAAGAGAAAGTGGTAAAATATTGATAGCTTTCCCCACGCACACAGGAATCCACACCGACCTTTAAAGTCTGTTAACGAATGAAATGGATTTGCAAGTTACAGCTGGTTGAAACTTCCTCAGCAGCAAATAAGAGTCAGACATGCTACAGAGGAGTCACATGGAGTGCCAAAGGATTAAAAACCCCTACTATTTCCATTAGAAGAAAACTCTCTCAGCACTGCACAGAACTGAAACTAGGTTAGCTGTTTTACACAGATGGCAAAGTCCACTTAGGAGAAACACAGCTTCATCCTCAGCCTCATTCATTATTCATAAGGGTGTAAAACTCCAGAGGAGGAAGGGAGGAGAGGGAGGATTAATACACAGAAGGGAATAAGCAGCTGAGAGGGGTTTTAAAAATTATTTATTCTACAAAGATGATGCTCAATTTCACCCTTCAGCTATAAACATTCAAAGTTTTATTATTAAACTAAAGCATACCAGACCAATGATTCCTGTACTTAATTATTAACACCAGCAAGCATACCTATTGCTAACTAGAAACATAGAATCATCCTGATTGGAAGAGACCTTTAAGATCATCAGGTCCAACCAGTAACCCAAAACTTCCAGGTCACCACAAAACCAAGTCCCTCAGCAATGCATCTACATGTCTTTTAAATACCTCCAGGGATGGGGACTGCACCACTTCCCTAGGCAGCCTGTTCCAGTGCTGATAACACTTTCAGTGAAGAAATTTTTCCTAATATCCAATCTAAACCTCTCCTGGAGCAACTTGAAGACATTTCCTCTTGTCCTATTGCTAGTTACATGGGAAAACAGACCAACACCCATCTCTCTACATCCTCCTTTCAGGTAGTTGTAGAGAGCGATAAGGTCTCCCCTCAGCCTCCTCTTCTTCAGATTAAATCTCAGTTCCCTCAGCGACTCCTCAGAAGACCTGCTCTCTAGATTCTTCACCAGCTTCATTGCCCTTCTTTGGATGTGCTTCAGCACCTCAAAGTCCTTCTTGTAGTGAAGGGCCCAAAACTGAACACAGTACTTGAGGTGTGGCCTCATCAGTGCTGAGTACAGAGGTACGATCACTTCCCTCCTCCTGCTGGTCACACCATTTCTGACACAGGCCAGGATGCTCTTGGCCTTCTTGGCCACCTGGGCACACTGCTGGCTCATGTTCAGCCGACTGTCCACCAGCACCCCCAGGGTCCCTTTCTGCCAGGCAGCTTTCCAGCCACTCTGCCCCAAGCCTGTAA
>JAVSBS010019308.1:0-11996 GCA_033124195.1 Coracias cyanogaster
TCTGTTGTGTCCAGCAGGCGATGGTGGCACCACAGTGGGCAGTGGAGGAGCTGGGCCCACAGGAACCTGTGGCAGGACTGTCTGAGAGAAGACTTGTGAGGGGCTGTTGCTCAGTTCAGCGTTGTCCTGTGTGATCAGGCAACTGACAGCAGTATCAAATGATGATGGCTGAACCAGCACAACATTATGTTGGACAAGGCACTTGGAAACACGTGTCTCAGTGCTTGTAACCACAGAGGAATGAGAGGAGTTTGAGAGAATGGACATGAGGGAGGGAAATCCTTTCCTTTGAAAAGCCTGCTTCCCTATCTGTATGGCTTTGCCTTGAATTTTGCTGCTTTGTCTGCTATGTAGGAGCCCTGAGGTTGGTACCTCAAGGTACCTGAGCCTGCCATGGTCCTTGCTACATCTGCCTTGCAAACCCCATGTTATTATCCCAGTACCGGAGGCACCTGGTGATTTGCTGGAATTTATAAAAGGAGTCTGAAACGGAGCACAAAACTCTGGCCCAGCTCCAGCCAGTGAGTTGTCCTCTAAAATGCTCTGAAATGGTTTTGAGTTGGAAGTAGGTGGGATAATAAACGGCGAGGAGATGATGATCTACTATTAGGCAAGTTATGTGGCAAAGTTAACTAATTTCAAACGTGAGCTAATCCTGCAGTGCTGCCAGTTGTGGAATGGCCTTGTCAGGGGGTTAGACTAGCTTAATTCTTGCCTCCACATGCTGCTTTGACCCAACTTTTGATACTTTGCGTAGACAAGAGATAAATTAGAGCTTTACAGATAAAGCGTATATAAGGCTCTTTTATTTGTTACAAATGCAGACCTAACGTTATGAAAGGGACTGCTAAATTATGGTGCTGAAGTTTTATGAGATGTAATTATAGGTCCAAAGATATTTTGTGTGGAAAGAAAAAGCTTACTGTACACTATTAAAGTGTTTTATGTCCAGAGATGACTGACACAATGCATTATGGCTCTAGAATAAGCATAATTGTCCAGGAGGAAATAATTGAAAATAATCCTTTACACGTCAAAATAAAGCTATACATCATATGAGACTGCCAGCAGTTATTACAGATCTTTAGTTGTATAGACAGACTTCCTTGGGGGCTCATAATTTATGCTTCTAGGTAAACAAAAATACCATTAGTTATTTAGGACTTCTGTTTCCACGTGGGCACCACTGGACCACTTGAGCTTCAACTGACCACACATTTTTGCCATTACCCTCCTGAGTAACTGGACTCTGTGAACCATGAGGAGCTGGGACATCCCCCAAGTCCCCTGCTCTGCTTGCCCCAGGTTGCTCCTGGTGTCTCAGCACTGCTGTGGGTGGGGTGGGAACATGGGAAAGATGTGCTAGCACCTATGGCAGCGTGAGGACATGTGCATTGGCTGCAGAGCTGGCGGGCACAGCCTCCCTTCCATGCAAGGACCAGGAGCATCTGCTCTGTGGGATGGGAGAAATACTCTTCAAATATGAGAAGTAACAACTCTGGCTTTGGGCTCACTCACACCTTGGTATGGAGCGGTAGGGTTGCGTCTTCAGCGAGCATTTTCAATTAATGTTGTCTCTTAACTGAAAGGAAATCCATAAATGCACGGCTGTCTTGATCTTTGTGAAAGCTGAGAGTCTTTGAATGAGAATAATCGTATGTTTCGCGTATGGGTTACGTTAATTGCTTGATGGTGATTAGCAAAGGTTGTTTTGTTTGTGAATGACCATAGCAAGGTACCACAGAGGAACACCATGAGAGTTAATTAAGATTTGGTCACCAATTTGACATTCCTTGGATAATAGCTCTGTACGAGCTTATTACTCTTGCTGTTGAGGAGAGGCCGTGGTACCTCCGGCCACAGGCAGCGGTGATTTACTTTGCAAGAAAGCCCAACAGAGCTCATTGAACTTCCTTCAGCAGCAGAGACATACAGTAACCATGAGCTGGCCCTCCCTTCTCCTGTGTCACTAGTGATTAATACGCAGGTAGTCCCATCGCAGTGAAGAAAAATCACACTCATTTTGTTTGTAAGTGTGTGGCCATATACTTAAAATATAAAATAGCATAGGATTACTCAAAACTATAATCCGCATCTGTATATGAATGCTGCTGTAAAAAGTGTGTTCCACTTGAAACTGCAGATCACATATAGACGAAGTAAGATGGATACTGCTGAGCTGGATGGTAGATAGGGAGTTTCGCAGCCATAACAATAATTTTTTTTTTAGTGAGGATTATGGCTTGGCAGGCTGGAGGAGAAGGAGAACCTCTCCTATGAAGACAGACTGAGAGAGTTGGGGTTATTCAGTCTGGAGAAGAGAAGGCTCCAAGGAGACCTTATGAGGCCTTCCAGGATCTGAAGGGGGCCTACAAGCAAGCTGGGGAGGGACTTTTTAGGATGTCGGGCAGTGGTAGGACTGGGGGGAATGGATCAAAAGTAGAGGTGGGTAGATTCAGATGAGACGTTAGGAAGAAGGGTGGTGAGACAGTGGCACAGGCTGCCCAGAGAGGTGGTGGAAGCCCCATCCCTGGAGTTTTTTAAGGCCAGGCTGGATGGGGCTCTGAGCAACGTGATGTAGTGGGAGGTGTCCCTGCCATGGCAGGGGCGTTGTCCTCGATGATCTCCAGAGGTCCCTTCCAACCCCTCATGTTCTATGATTCAATGACTTTTGACAACACCTGGATGAAGGGAATAATAATGAAAGCATAAGGGTGACTCATGAAAAGCTTTACGAGAAGTGATTGGATCAGGCAGGGAAGTATGTGACGTGTATTTAACAGCACGAGGAGCAGTCAAAGAGCAAGACTGGTAATGGTGAGAACCAGAGAGTAAAAATTCCCTGGAAAGGGCAGCCTGGCTGGACAATTTTTCACGTCCTTGTTTGAAGTGGACAGAATTATTAATATAAGAGGAATCAAAATCAGAAGGGACCTGGGGGAAAGTGAAAGCTGTCCCCCAAAGCTATAACTCATAAAGGGAAAAAAGATAAATAATCAGCCCAGCAATCAACTTTGCAGATGTGGAGAATAGAGGATGTGTAACAAGAAACTTGTGGCTATGTTAGAAATTCCTAAAGATCCAGGAGTCGAAGAACGATACAAACATTTGCAGCAAGTATTTCTGATTATAAATATCGCACTGCTTATGGTCAAAATGAGAGAACAGCGTGAAACAGATAGCAAGCAATATAAAGATACAGACAGCAAGGAATATACATTAAAAAATCCATATCTATTAGAACAACAATCTGACAGGAGCTTCAAGCATTTTGGAAGATGGGCTTAAAACTGAAATTAATCTTATTTAAATGATACATAGATTGTTTAAAATCACGGAAGTGGAATTTAATAAAGACCAGTCCAAAGACTGTTATTTTAAGATAGAAAAATTCAGTACAGAGCAAAGGAAAGTGGCTACTCCACAGTGCTGTGCAAGAAGGTCCAGTGGTGGCATTGGATCATAGATTGAAGACGGGTCAACAATTTAGTGTTGGCATTAAAAGTACTAATATGTGTTCAGAATCGATTCACAGCCATGTCCTAGGTGAGATAGGATGCTAAGTGATTTCTTTTACTTCGTATTTCCAAAATCTGTGTTGCCATGGTGTTTTGGTTGTCACATCTTAATAAAAATGCAGACTAACTGGAAAGGCGCCCGACAGAGAGAAATGCGACCTATGAGAAAAAGCTGCAGGAATCATCTCATCTAGAAAAGAGACAGAAAAGTGAAGAACAAGACTGAAGTTGTCAACCATATCGAAAGTTTAAGGATGCTGGTGATCAATGATTCTCTGTGTCCATGGAGGGTAGGATGAGAAGTAATCAGCATAATTTGTAGCAAGGGAGATTTAGGCTAGACATTAGGAGAAACTTTTGTAACTATAATGACAGTTAAGCACTGGAACAGATTGCCTCGGGACTCTGTGCAGTCCCAGGCACTGTCAAGTTTTAAGGAAGATCTAGTCTGTCAGAGACGGTCTAAGGCTGGCTGAGCTTGCCTGAAAGCTGGAGAAGCTGATGGCCCCCTAAAATTCCTCCCTTTCTCATAGTTCAACCATATCTATTATGTAGATAATGTAATATAGAATGAGTAAACTCATAAAAGTTGATGGTTTTGCATCTTACTAGCCATAAAGTTCAGAAAAACCTTTTAAAATCTTACAGTTGGGGCCTTCACCAACAGTCTCATGTTTTGAGACTCTCAGGGGTTTGGGAGGTATCTCGACAGTCTGCATCTGAACAGCTCGATGATTAGACTCAACGATCTCCAGAGGTCCCTTCCAACCCCTAACAATCTATGATTCTAGCTCATTGCACTGTTCTATTTCACCAAGTTGAGTCTCTTGACGTTGCTTTTGCAGAAATTAAAATGTAGTGAAGCACTGATGGTTCATTCATGCGACTTTCTACCTACTAACAGGCGCTTCGCTGCATTGTTGTGCTTCCCAGCTGAAGTGACTGGCAAGTGTCATGCGCTTTGCTGGAAATATCTATTACTTTCCTTAAAGTAGTTGCATTCTGCCTGTGGGAAGCAGGGCAATAGAGCCGCAATGAATAAAATACTCCTGCAGTCTTAACTGAGGGCTTGGTTCTGTAATCTGCTGTTTGGAAGCTAACTGTAGAGAGAAGATATTTTCAGTTGCACGAAAAGGAAACGAATATGCAATTTAGATAACTTCTCCCTAGGTGAAATGGTGTAAGGAATATAAAAATTGAAAAAAATCTAGTGTCTCTCCAACTCAGTAAATTCTTAATTAAAGATAATTTAGCCATACTTAAATTAAAAGCAGCTATATTTAGATTAAAAGCACTTTCCTTTATGGTAGTGTTAGGAACATTTGGTCATGGAATCATAGAGTAGTAAAGTATAGTCTGGGAGGTACCTACTTTAGTCCAGGACAACAGGTCCAGGACCTTGTCCAGTCAAGTTGTGAATATCTCCAAACACAGAGATTCCACAACCTCTTTGGGCAGCCTCCTCTAATAATTGGCCACCTTCATGATCAAAATGTTTTCCTGATGTCTGACTGGAATTTCCTCTGTTGCAGCTCATGACTGTTACCCTTAGTCCTTTTGCTCTCAGCTTCCAAGAAGTCCAAGATCTGGACAAGACAGAGAGCTGGGCAATCACAAATTGCATGAAGTTTAACAAAGACAAGTGCCAGGTTTTGCACCTGGGACATGGTAACCCTGGATAGACGTACACTCTGGGAAGCAAGAGGATCGAGAGCAGCCCGGTGGAGAGGGATCTGGGGTTTCTGGTTGATGACAAGTTGAACGTGAGCCAACAGTGTGCCCTGGCAGCCAGGAGGGCCAACTGAGTCCTGGGGTGCATCAAGCACGGCATTGCCAGCCGGTCAAGGGAGGAGTTTGTCCTGCTTGACTCTGCGCTGGTGCGGCCCCATCTTGAGTCCTGTGTGCAGTTTTGAGTGCCACAGTACAAGGATGTAAAGCTAGTGGAATGTGTCCAGAGGAGGGCCATAAAGTTGGTGAAGGGTTTAGAGGGGATGCCATATGAGGAGCAGCTAAAGTCACTTGGTCTGTTCAGCCTGGAGAAGAGGAGACTGAGGGGAGACGTCATCACAGCTTACTGCTACCTCACTAGGGAGCGGGGAGGAGCAGGCCCTGATCTCTTTTCTCTGGTGATCAATGACAGGACCCGAGGGAATGGTAGGAAGATGTGCCAGGGGAGATTTAGGTTGGACATTAGGAAGAAGTTCTTCACCCAGAGGGTGGTGGAGCACTGGAACTGGTTGTCCAGGGAAGCAGTAATGGCACCAAATCTAACAATATTCAAAAGCATTTGGACAATGCCCTCAGACACGTGGTGTAACGGTTGTCAGGCACTGGACCAGGCTGTCCAGGGGGGTGGTTGACTGATGGTCCCTGGTGACATTTAAAGGACATGACGATTTGGAGCCGGGGGACATGGTTCAGTGGTGGACATGGTAGAGTTAGGTTCGTGGTTGGACTCGATGATCTTGAAGGTCTTCTCCAACCAGAGTGATTCTGTGATTCTGTGAAGTGTGTGCCTCTGTCTTCTCCACACCCTCCTGTTAGGTATTTCTTTTTAAGGGAGCAACAAGATACCTTCTGAGCCTTCTCTTCCCAAGCCTGAATGAACCCACTTCCCTCAGAGGGCAAGAGCTCCAGCCCTTCATTGCACATGCTCCATTTTATTATTTCTTGTACAAATCTGGTCATAATACTCCAGATAGGATCTTATAAGGGCAGAGTAGAGGAGTCTCAATCTCCCCAGGAGGATGTTGGCCTTTTTTTGCTGCAAGGGCACGTTGCTGACTCATGTTGTTGTCCACCAAGACCCTGAGTACTTTTCTGCAAAGCTACTTTCCAGCCAGTCCTCACTTTGTCTGTATGATTGTTGTGTCCTAGGTGCAATTTTAAAGGCAGATGCTAGATTTGAAATGCCATGTCCAGGAGCTCTGAGGCGATGTTTACACTAGTAAAATAAAATTAACCTTGCCACCGGCCTAAACATTGAAACCCAGTTGTGCACACTGTTAAATTATTAGTGCAACTACTAGCGTGATTCTGGCCTTGTCTATTACCTGGGGACATGGTCTGGTGTTTGTCATAGATCAGCATCCATTCCCAGTGTCCAGCTGGTATCAGAGATTTGAGTTGTATGCACCTGGTCAGTACCTCACCTGGTGGCCTCAGTAGAGACACTGCTCCTTGCTTCATATTGTTTATTAGTTTATATACACCTTGAGAGTCTGTTCTAGCTTTGGGAGAAGGCTCCTTCACCCACTGGTAGATGAATTGTGTGCTTAATGAGCTTAATGCACGGTCCAGTAGGGTTTGGGTCTCCCTGTTGAATAGTTCCACAACTTCTGATTTGATAGCTCTGATGTCCCTTCATAATTGAACACTCCTAAACGTATTTGGGACATTTTTGAAGACACGAATGTCTTTGTGGCTCTCTGAGGTTTAATTGTGGGAAAAGGGGTGTGCATAGTGTCCAAGTGAGTAATTACGTGTCACTGGGGATTGTGGGGTGTCATGCTTAGTAATACTAGTAAAAATGGATGCAAAGCTCCAAGAAATGGTTCAGGAATGCTTAGCTGTGTTTAGGAGCATTTAGGATCATTCCAGCCTTGGTCTTTGCCCAGCCTAGATAAACCAGTTCAAAATAAGCAAGGAGCAGAAGCTGTTGACTTTGTTGCCCTTCATCTGCTGGGCATTTAGGAGCTGAAGAAACAGGAGCATGCTGTGTCCTTACTCCGTGAGCGCAGAGAAGTCTTTTCATCTTTTTGTATGGGGCTGGTGGGTGTTTGGACAGCTGAGGCTACTGCATTTTAGGCATTTTGGTCCTTCCAAGTAGGTGCTGGACACAGCGATCCTGGCAGCGCTCAATGCGGTAGGTGTAGCATGAAGCGCGTCTGGTGGTGTTTGTTGCTTCTATTGCCTGCCTGTTAGCCCCAGTGACTGGAAAGGTAATACACGTCTTCTTGTCGGGAGCCTATTCCCCTGCTGAGCTGTCTGCATGAAAGAGTCAGGATACTTGACTACAGGTTTTTAATTTTGCCTTATAAGCACAACTGTAAGTAAAGAAGTTATTTATTTTCAGGAATATTCGGGACAGACGTTATGCAATATGGATGTTTAGTAATTACTGAGAGAGGAAGAGAAATAATTAATCCTCTGGCTCCTTTGCTGGCTTTCCTCCAGTCAAGAGAGTGGACATTGTAAGACGCAAGCAGCAGGAACCCGCTGTGGCAATCCTCAAGAGGGCTTCAGGATTAGTCCTTCTGGAGTAAACAGCTGTTTCCATACAATCCTCTCATGGTGCCCCAGGGACATCTAGAAGGCTTTTTTTCCCGACCAGTTCTGACCATTGGGAATAGAAGGAGGGACTTGCAGGTGGAGCAGCATGGTGAAAGTCCCCTGTCCATCCAGCTGCTGGAATTCTCTCCAGTGTGTATTTGCAAGCAGTCTGGTGAGCCTCACTCTTGGAGCATCCTTTCCACTCTTCCCTTATTGTTTCAGTGGGTAGCAGTGGCATATATCCAATAGCGTTGTGTTTGGAGGGTTATCTAATAGGGTTATGGGGAACACGAAGTCCTGAACCTGGGCCAGCATAACCCTACAAAACAACGCAGACTGGGTGTGGACTGGCTGGTGTGGACAGCATGGTTTCTACAACAGCTGGGGAGTGAAAAACAAATTGAACAAGACTTGGCAACATGTCCTTGCTGTGAAGAAGGGTGCAGAACCACGTCTTGAGCTCCAATAGCAAAAATGTAGGCAGCAGGTTGAGGACCATCATTCTTTCGCTCTGTGTGGGATTTATGAGTGGTACTTGGAGTACTGTGTCTGGTTTTTGTCTCCCCAATAACCCGGAATATACCCATTCACCCCGCTGCATCTCTGTTCCTCAGGTGACTCCTATTTTGCTTTCTACACATGGTCTACCTTGGGTGACAGACCTGGTCACAGCTGAGGCTGGGCTAGTGCTCACATAACAGAAGGTTCAGAAAGGCTTATGAATTTTTTAAAAAGTACAGGTTCCTCTGATTTTTAATGGGAAAGTAGTGCTGCAAATTTCTGTGAGCCTGTTTGACAATCACATCTGTGCTAATGAACGTTCAGGACAGTCCTTGGACAGAGACAAAGGTCTGCATGTGTAGGTTCTGCAGGCAGAGGAGATGAAGACACCATTATTATCTCCACTAATAATTTTTTTCAGCTCTTGATTCACCCTGGGGTTATTGGAAGAGCTTCCCTGGTGTGACTTGAACCTTAAATTCGCCAACACTTTCTGCACCACCGGGCCTCAAGTGTAAGTTATGAGAGAATAAAGCATGTAACAAACTCCTACACAAGCCATGGGTTTTGGGCAATTTAAATTACAGCTGGGAGTGGGGAAATCATGTGAAATCTTTGGGGGGTGCTTGCTCAAAGAGCTGGAAAGATTCAGCACACTTTCTGTCTCTCGGTTTTATGGCTTCTTCACTCAGATGCAACAATAAAAATGTTCCACCGGATTAGCTGTGTGTCTGAACTGTGATTTCTCTGTAGCACTTTTTCACACTCTGAAAGCCTAATGATAAGCAATCAAGAAAATGTTAATTGGGACAATTGCCCCCAGGGGACCCCAGGGTCCTGGGAAGTTGAAGGTTTTCATTAATGGTGTAGAGCTGGCTGCAAAAAAATATCATTTCTTATCCCCAGGAAATGTCTTAGAAATGTGGTAAAATATGAATTTCCAAGTAAAGTGTCCTGACCTTTTTACTTCACCTCCTAGAGGGTCTTTTTAAACTTTTTTTTTTTTGTCTCCAGGGTATCCTTGCCTCTTGATGGTTTCTCACAGACTTGTACTGCGTGGGGATTGAGGTTAGGAGGATAATTATGCAGCTCCTCGGTGCCTACCCATCAGTTGAAGCACACTGGAGAGGAGCCAGTAACCAGGTTCTTTCTTTGCAGACCTCCAGCCACGTTACAGTCTGTGAGCCCAGGGACCAGAGGTAGATCCTCGTACCGCTTGGTCATCCCCGCCAACCCATCTACACTGACCAACTAGGAGGCATGCCGTGGCTTGATTTCCTTTTTCTTCTCCACAGTCCTCACTGAAAAAAAATTGAGGAGCCTGTCATTTAAAGTGCCATCAGTAAGCTCGTTTCACCTTGTTGGATCAATGGCCTGCTTCACACATCTTGGAGTTAGCGCCTTGGCTTCTTTGCCTGTCAGACCTTGGCCAGACGGGGCTTTGTCTTGACGAACATCTACCACCCACCTATTCCAAGTGGGTGGCTGTCTGCTCTGGGGACATTTTGTAGCAATGTCTACAGGAGCTGCAAAGGTCTGGAAAACAGGGCCATGGTACGTGTCTGAGTCAGCAGTTGCTGCTTCTTTTCTTCTGTCCTGCACATTTGTAGGATTAATCGGGATTGCCTCAGAGATGGGGCAGCCATTTGCTGTCAGTAAAAGTTAATGTACCAGGGGAATTTATGAGAAAAACGCATTTAGTTAAGAGTTCATGGCTGTTGAATCCACCCACCCATCACTCAACGTGAGTGAATTCTGGCAACAGAGGTTTCGTTATTGCCATGTCTTTGACAGATGATGATGTTTGTCTCAGTAAATGCTTTCTTTCTGAGTGCCTTCTTACCATTAGGAGAGGATTCAGCTGCAGAAAGGGAAGGGAATTCTTACCCTCCCTGTGTTGGCTGGTGCTGCGGAGCCAGTGAGCCTGAAGTGACCTCCGTGGTGGGAGGTCACTGGAAATGGGAGTGGAGTAGCCCTCCTGCACCAGGCCTCCGAGGTCCACCCTCAGGGGTGTCTCTTTGGCCTGCAACAAGCTATGCTCCATGTCAACTGCACACTGAGGACCACTAATAACCTTTTGCTACATTAAACTTTATTATTTTCTGTATTTGGTTGGTGGGTTTTATGAGTCTTCCAGGAAGCTCGGATACCGCAGTAGCTTCCTGCAACACAACGTGTGAGCCTGCTCCGTTGCTGAGCGGTTCGTGCTCTTCCAGCAGACATGCCTTGTGAAAATGGGGCTCATTTGGTTAAAGCTCTTGGCTAATAGGATGAGCATCCCTCAGGCTGTGGTGTGTGTTGCCGACTGTTGTTCCATGTTCCACCTCTCCTCTGGCGTGGGATGGACTCAGCTCTGAAAATCAGCGCAAATCTAAACCCCTGCAGGGTTTGATTTGCCACTTACTGCTGTGTTGTGCCCTCCAGCAGTAGCCTGCCCACAGGTTTTTAACAGTAAATACCGCAGCAGAATCTCCCAGCTGAAGATTAGCAAACCAACACTTCACTGGGGTCACCCAAGAGAGGTGAAGCAGGGATGAGAGCTCCTGTCTAGGCTTCAAAAGCTCTTCTCTGATCCCTGGGCCACTGTGTCTCTGAGCTGCAAAGGAATCAGCCCTTTTACAACACAAGTCTTCATGAGGACTGCATTTCTAATTCCTTATTTCTCCCCTGTAATGAGCCTTGGTACCCTCGTGAGATGCTCTTGCTTGGATGCCAGCAGCTGCCACCGCTGAGCCCTTCTGCACCATCCTGTGCTCCCCTCGCTGCCTTGCGCTGCTCTCCTGGCCTGAAAATGAAAAGCGTAACAGGAAGAAGTAAACATGGACTTATGTGTTATTCATTCTTTCAATACGTTACAGTAAAAGAAACATAAATCAGGAAATGCATTTATATTTCCGAATTTTCACATAGACCTTTCTGTAGCCTTCTTGCTATAGGGCGGCCAACCAAATATAAGAAAAACACAACCCCGAAAAAGGATGAGCAACCCTCAGGAAAATTTTGGATCCTGTTTGAAACACTAAAAGAAAAGGAAGTTCCTACCCTGTCTTAGAGAGCATTAACCAGGAGCTGTGGTTTATTCTCGCATTTGTATATAATTATTGTGGGGCCCCAGTAAGACAATTAATTCCTCCACTTATCTGTGCTGAGGGTCAGGCAGGGTGGCTTTTGCGATCATCAAAGTGCAGATCTGCATCAAGATCCAGGGCAGTAACTTGCCTATCGAGTGTCCCAATCTTGTTTTGCTGGGAGTGCACCTCAGGAAAGTCAGCCAAGGGGGTTAGTAAGGTGCCCCTGGGCTCCTTGTAGTGACACGGGAGCATTTCCTGAGTCACCCCGCGCCACAACGCCTTCGCAGATAACTCTGCTGCACAGCACAGATTCAGGAGGTGGGTGAAGGCGCTGCACCAGACCCTGGTTCTTCTCTGCACTGCCCAGGAAATGTTTTCACAGATGTTTTGGATGTGTTTTATAGTCAAGGATCTAAAAAAGTGATTTTCAAGGGTGAGTTTAGAAAAAGCAGGGTGAAAAATGACAACAAACTGAAGTGCTGGGGCCTGAGTTGTGGGCCCCAAGTTGGAGTTGACCTGTGGATGAGTCACAACCAGCAGAATGTTTTGTTTTTCTTACTGGCTTCATGTTCCAGAGGCAGAACCTGGCCCACCTGTGTCTCTGTGGCTCTGCCCTCACCCAGGTGGTCATGGT
>JAVSBS010019309.1:0-44182 GCA_033124195.1 Coracias cyanogaster
TTCTTTACTTTGAGGGTGGCAGAGCACTGGAACAGGCTGCCCAGAGAGGTGGTGGAATCTCCATCTCTGGAGACATTTAAAACCTGCCTGGGCGCCATCCTGTGTAACCTGCTCTTGGTGAACCCGCTCTGGCAGGAGAGTTGGACT
The DNA here is from genome assembly GCA_033124195.1 of Coracias cyanogaster. Classification (NCBI taxonomy): domain Eukaryota; kingdom Metazoa; phylum Chordata; class Aves; order Coraciiformes; family Coraciidae; genus Coracias; species Coracias cyanogaster. Next base: position 148 of record JAVSBS010019309.1, read on the forward strand.
AGAGATCTCCAGAGATCCCTTCCAACCCCTATCCTTCTGTGACTCTGTGGCTGTGAGTCCTCAAGCCCTGCAAGAGCTGTGGTTGGTGGTTTAAACAGTAAGATGCACAGGAAGGACACTGGCACTACAGTATCACTCACCAGTCCAGCATGTGAGGTCCTTTTGGTCAGCTCGCTTCTGGCTTAAATGTTCTCTGTGCCCGAGGATCTGTTGCCACGTGCAGGCTTCTGCGTCGGGAGGAAAGGGTTTGTAGTTGCTCTAAGTGCCCACAGGGGTTTGATTATCCTGATAAAATCTTACGGGGGTTTTCAAACTTTGGCTTTCTTGTCTGGTTTCCATAGAGACAACGAGACTTCTTAATCTGCTTGTGATAATAAAAACGGGTGGTTTTTTGTAGAGCTGCTTTTGTTGGCCCTCTAGGATAGTGTCAGGGAAGTGCACAGGAAGAGCCCACTAGCAGTAATTTTGGGTGAGGACCAGTGGGAGTCTGTCTTCCCCACTGCAGATTAAAGGTTTTTACCTTACCTTAACTGGTACAGAGAGCACTGGAATTGCAGCACCTTTTGGTACTGAACGTCCTCCAACATCAAGCCAATTCCATGTCAATTAGAGTAGTTCACGGCACACTAGGATTTGCACCATCCCAGGGTCAATTCTCCTTGTCCCTTCAAAAATAAATGAATAAAATTCAAGTGCATGCTCATGACATGATGTGATTTTTTTTTTTTTTGGCAGAGTTTGGTGTCTTTGTGGATTCCTATGGAAGACGCAGTAGGACAGATGACCTGAAATGGAATCGCTTGCCCTTAGCTTTTGGTAGGTGTTGAGGGACATTCGCTTGGCTTATGGAAATTACTGAACCCAGGAAGCATCCTTGTGGGACAGGTGTTCTTCACTTAGTGCTTCCGTTCCCTTTTCCCTCTTGTGAATCTCCCAGAAACTGTAAGCGTTTTCCCATGATTTAAGATAGGTACAAATGCAAGTGGAAGACCTTCTGAAGTATAAACAATTGGAGAAAAACTAAACCAAAGCTACATTTCCTTAATGTTCCTGGTCTGGCCAGTGGGATTTTTAATGATGCTTGGAAGGTTCTGAAATAGTCAAGAATGTATAATGTCAGTGGTTTCCTCAGGCTTTTCTTACCACCTAATGGGATTTTGTTCAGCTAATAGTCTGGTTTTATGCCTTTTTCCTGATACTTTGGTTAGTAAAATTCATGAGCTACAGATAGTTTCAAGGCAACAATTCTTTAAGCTTGCAGCTCCCTCCTTAGTAATAGTGTCTGTGTCTTATTACAGAAAATCTATTCCCTTAGTTTTCCCAAGGGGCTGTGAGGCTCTGTGGTGCTCACTGGAGCTTTTTAGAAGGTTTTAATAGAGAATTCTACTTTTTTTTTCCTGCCTTTGTGGTGCTCCTCCAGCCTACAGGGAGCCCTATCTGTTTGTGACCCACTTCAATTCCCTTGAAGTGATTGAGATTCAGGCACGAGCTTCTCTAGGGTAAGTTGTTCTCTCTTTACATTGACCAGCGAGTGCCGCAAGGATAGCGTACTTGCCAGGAAAAGGTGCAGTGTGGTCATTGTAAAGACTTTTTCCTGCAATCTCACCCAGAACTCCTGCACGAGCCCACTTGGAGATACCAAATCCGCGGTACCTAGGGCCTGCAATTTCATCTGGAGCTATCTACTTGGCCTCCTCCTACCAAGACAAATTAAGGGTGATCTGCTGTAAGGGCAATCTAGTGAAGGAGACCAACAATGAGCAGCACCACAGAGGATCTTCTGCCACCCGCAGGTATGGTGAAGTCAGCATGTTCTGGTCCCTGCACCCCTCGTAAGCAAACTTTGCTCCAGATGGCTTTGCCCCGAGGTGTCGTGGGATGTCCTCATCCCATTTCTTAGACAGAGGCTGGTGTTAGCCAGTTACTGTAATGCTGGAATGGAACAAGGAGTCACCGGTGTTGTAAAACCCGTAAGGCAAAGAAACATTAACTCTGTAAGAATATGTGGGAAACCTCCTCCAGAAATGCTTTGTGGTCTTCAGCTGATTTTATGTTGCTATACAGCTGTGGCTTCAAAGCTTGGTGAGCTTAGATGCTACTGACGGGACACTAAACATCGACTGACTGTAACAATCTCCAAAGGAAGAGCCTTGTCCCCTTAAATAATGGGTGTGCCTTAGGGAGACAGTGTTGGGAAGCTGTGGAATGATCTTGTTCTGCTCAGCAGAACAGTGATGCTTCAGACAGGTGAATAAGTCAGGTCAATAGTGCCACTGTGGAATGGAAATGGAGAAATTGAGGCTCGTAGCTCATCCCAACCTGGCCTGAACATCCTGCAGCACTGGAAATTTTGTATGTGAAAAGGCATATGCCAAATTTTAGTGCACTTTTAGATGGAGAAGTATCACTGCTGAGGGAGATGAAACTGGAGGTTTGTGGCCTGTTACGTAGACAGGACTCACATTAGCAATCCACTTCGCTGGCGTGGCTCATGTGACAGCTACTCCGCTATCAAAGTTTCTTTGGACTTCTTTCCTGAGCCATCTTGGCTCAGGGAGTCTGATGCTTTTTCACCGAAACCCTGCTGGGTGTTTGGGGAAAGTTACATTTTTGCTAAAAGAAAATGTAACGTGAGGTTTTTGTCGCTCAGCTCTTCCCGTCCATTATTTTTGAATGACAGCAGCCCTAACAAGAGAGGTCCGCCCACATACAACGAGCACATAACCAAGCGGGTAGCATCAAGCCCAGGACCACCGGAAGGTCCAAGCCACCCTCGAGAACCAAGCACACCACATCGGTACCGCGAGGGAAGGACGGAGCTGCGGAGGGACAAGTCACCTGGGCGACCGCTGGAGAGGGAGAAATCTCCAGGCCGGCTTCTGAGCACCCGCAGAGAAAGGTCCCCTGGAAGACTGTTTGATGAGAGCAGCCGAGGACGAATGCCTGTGAGCGGGGCCAGAACTCCTCTTGCTCAAGTCAATAAGGTAAGCCAAGAGCCTGCAGGACTTTTCTGTTCTCAGGAAAAGGTGCAGAGGGGCTGGTAGTGCTGTAAAGTACAGGAGTGGATCAACTCTCCCCCAGGTCAGCTTCTATTAACAGAGCACATACGGTGTAACCTGCTGACCCTGGGAACACCTTCCCTTGTGCTGCTTCTGTAACGGCAAAAGCAGCCTGACTTGGGATCAGACTCGTCCTTCCGATCTGAGAGCAAAGGGGCATTTACCAACAGAAATGAAGTTAGTGAGGATCTGAAGGGGGACAGCGTCTGGAGAAAGGAGTGTGGGACCTGCTGTGCCCAGAGCGATGCTGAATGTACTCGCCTTTGTCAGCAGTCTAAGAACTGTGTCCCTAGAAGCAGGCAGGCGACAGCGTGGGCTCAGCGGCAGCGCTCGGGTGATGATGTGCTGCTGCTGCTGCTGCTGCTGCCTGCGCTGACGTGAGAAAATGTGTGTGACTTGTAACTGCTGTTTTATTTCCCTGCCAGGTCTGGGACCAGTCTTCAGTGTAAGTCTCAGCTAGACAAAGTTACTCATCTTGACCTGCAGGAAAAAAAAGGAAATACACTGAGTATATGCACTCCACACGTCTGCCGCCCAGCTCCCAACACAGCACTCCTGGGCCAAAGCTCGCTCCGCATCGGGAGACGTGACGCTTTTGAAGATTGTTCGCATCTCAGTTAATTTCTCTGCACTTTCCTGCACTCCCGTTTTGCACTTTGTACTACTGTTACTCTTTCAAGCAGTTCATGAACTTTTTGTATTCACTTTAGTCCCTGGTAGTTCACTGAGGAAATGCAACGGGACTAGAGTCCCACCCCAGGTCGTTACTGTGGTTAGCACCCTGTTCCAGGTATTGAGCGTAGTTCTGAGACATGCTGGGAGTTCCTGGTGGCCTGGAAACAGAAGGGCCAAGGTGAGTGAGTCTCCGTAGGTGTGATTGGATATTCTCTACAGAACACAGGAAAAATTACTTCTGATTAGTCTGTTCACCTGCCACTTCTGAAAGTTATTTTGTTCTCACTAAAATGGCTCTAGAGCAGCTCTGATGGGGAGGGAAGAACCAACCCTGCTGTGAGGGACCCCACGTGCCCAGCCCCGAGACAAAGTGCATTACCTATAAGCTACTGGGGTGTAAGACTTTATCCAGGTCTTCTGCATGACAGTTCACTGCATGCTGCTGCACCATCACTGGCTGCTCTCTCCTTTTAGGTTGCTTTGCTCAGTAGTGTATTGTACCTCACTTGTAAATTAACTGAAACCTTTAGATTACGCTGCAAAATAACCGTTAATTACTCTGGAAATCGGGCAATGAGGAGTTAACAAGCCTTATTCTATGACAAGCGTTACAGTCACACTGGTGTTCTCCTCTCGGCATTGACCGCTTCAGAAATGACACCACAGCCCTGGCAGAGAGCAGCGGCCCAGGGCTGGCTCCTCCCGTGAGCTGTAGCTTGTCCTACAATAAGAACCAAACGTCAGGGCACACGAGGATACTCACCATGAACAGCGTTAGCGGTTACTGACACACCTTCGCCTTTGCTTCTGCGTATCTAACCTGGAGCCATTTACTGCTTTCTATTCTCTTTTGCTGTGAACATGAGGCAGAAAGCAAATGATTTTCAAAGCAGGTTTTGACCATCCAGTCTGCAATAGCAACACTCAAAGTGAACAACCATGTTCTTTACAACTGGAAAGAGCCAAACCGCATCCAATCTTCCCTTGGCCACACTCGTAAACTTCTGCTAGTCCCCCCGCGAGGCTGTGCTAACCTGTTCTAGATCCCCATAACAATTCAGATGCCTTGTCAGTGTCCTTTGGCGAGTTTCATGAATATTGTGTTCCGTTCTCTTGTCTGTTGGGTTATTTTAGGTCAGATGATTTGGCAGGAAACTTGCTGAAAGTTTTTGTCTCCTGGTCTGAATATTTTGAAAGGTCACGAGATCAGTCTTTAAATCTTTGCATCTCATGGAAGATCTTCAAGACCTCGGAAATGGGCTTGTTGAGTCCTGAAAGTGTATATCTTGTGTCTTGTTCGTGAAATGCTTCCTGCTATAGAAATAGCTCAAAGGACTGTACATATTTACAAGAATCTTTATATTCGTAACAAAAGGGAATTGAATTGGTTTCTACTTTTTTATTGTAAACTGTGCGTTTTTCAACACTAGCTTTTTGTTTTAATGGTGGTTGTGGACAGCCATCTTCAGACACTGGAGGGGCCTCAGCTTAGTCCTCCTCGCTCCCATGAAGAAATATTGTAACATTAACTTGCAATCAAAGCTTGTTAGCTTAAATGAGGTTTTAGGTCTCTAAAAGTACAGGATTTTTCTTCATTACCTTTTTATTATTGACAAGGGAGGGAACCAGAGGGACAGTTCAAAGCTCCACCTGGAAAGTATTGGAACTTTGTTGTTGAACAATAACCAAATAAACCAAATAACTATCTTGACTGGCATGGTGAAATGAACGCTTCCTTCTCTAGAGAGCAACACCGAGCCACCCGCCCACTGCACCCGGTGCTGGAGGCCGTGTAATCTAGAGGTGTCATCAAAGCTTACCAAAGAGCTAACCTGGACAATATTTAGCAATTAATAGTTGTTATTCCCTCAACAAGTAGCGTAAGTGGCTTCACAAAAACCAAGCATGTTCACGTGAACTAGAACAGGCGGATTTGTCCATCTGCTTCACTAGAGCAGCAGGCAGCTGCAAACACCTCCAGGGAAATTCTGCCCTCACATACTCAACTAGTGAGAGGGGGAGAGGTGAGACACCTGTGAGTATCTGGGAAACAATCTCGCCCTGGTAAATGACCCACACAGCTGGAGCTGGAAAAAAAGAAAGCCAACAACATCTTGATTATCAATAATGTGATCTAAGGACAGGTTTGGGATTTATCCCAGCAGCGTACTGGTAGCAAAGCAGACAGAGACGATTACTCATCCCATCGCTGTAATATGCTGGTGCTTTAAGGCCTAATAGCTGCAACTTTAAAAAACAAACCCCACGTTCACAAATCAAGTCAGATTGAGTACAACCTGCAGAGTTACTTACTGTACATCTTAACTTACACCTGCTGGGAAAACTTGCTAGATCAGACTTAAATGTAAATACATCTATTTTTAACTGAACCAGTTTTTACAGGGTCTGAAGTATTCTTTCACAGGAAGAGGTTTTTAATATTCACACTGCTGCCTACAGTAACTTAATTTGTCCTCCTACTGTTGAGTGTTTTTGGTTCCGTGCACATACCCGCCCCCTTCCCCCCAGTAAAGGGCTTGTTGGAGGCTGTGGGGGTGGGTTACTAATAGCTCCTCTTACATTTTGGTCTACATGACATTCTTCATGAAAATGCTCTACATAAAAACCAAGCTGCTTGATTTATCTATTGTGCCTACTATCTGATGTATATGATGCAATGCTAACTTGTTCAATGTTCCTTTCTTTCTCTTTTACTGTGCACAAAGAATACTTACTTAAGCTCATTGTTGCAGTCCTATGATGCATGATCAGAATTGTAACAAAACTAAAATAATCCAGAAACTGGTGGAGTAAAAAAAAAATTATTTATTGAGCCTTTTGATTACCAAGAACCCTGCCCTCATCCACTGTCAGCTTCACCACCCCACGCTGGGCTGAAATGCAGGGGGTCGGGGAGGGCGAGGAGCCCCCGTTACCTCAGCCAGGGAGGCAGCAGGCAGGGGCTTACGCGAGAGTCCCAGGAATGACTATACAAAAGTCTCTGCATCTACCTTAAAAGCAGGTGCTCTCCTAGCAACAGCCAGGCATAAAGTGACGGCACAGACTGGGAGCTGTGGGTGGGGAGTGTAAATGAGCTAATAGATCCAGCTCTTGATCCAGCTTTTGCCTGGGGAGGGCTTTGATTCATCCTGTTACAATAAGGGTGCACAGTGCGATTAAGCAAATTCATTCACCTCTCAAGCAGAAAACAGCCAAGCAAGAAAAAAATTTTTAAAAAGATGTTCCCACCCCAAAAACCTCCCGCTCAGGGCACACCCCAGCCCCCGGCCCTGCGCGGAGCCAGCCCTCCCCCTGAAGAGAAAGGGCGCTGGGGGCCGAGGGCGGCTCCTGGGAGGTGATGGTTGAGACCAGAGGTGCTGGGGAGCTCCAGACCTCGGCCACCTGCCTGGGAGAGGCCCTGGCGGGCAGCTGCGCTCACTTACCCTCTCCTGACCCTGCAGCCGCTTGCCTGGTGTGGTGGCTGCTTGCCAGGCACAAAGCCTGGGCCCTGCGCCCTGCTTTCTGAGGCAAATGGAGCTTTCTTGGGGTGCTGCAACAGTTACTAGTGCAATGCCGGCTGCAGACCACAGACCAAGTGCGCTACTGGCTGCAACAGGGCTGCAGATAAGGGGAAAAAAAGAGACCTAATTGTTTCTGTCCTGTGGGTACATCACACAGGCACTCTAATTGGAAATGACTCCCCACAGTGTAGCAAGAACGAGCCCGAGCCCATAAGTAATGTTACATCTTACCTGCCTCACTGGTCCCGTTCTCAAAGGTTCTGTTCTTCAGTCTTTGACATTTGAAAAATTTGGTTTGCAACTTGAAAACAACAAACAAGCACCCAACCCAAACTTACTAAGCTAAGTGCCAATGCTAGCAGAAAAAAAAAGAAAAACAACCAACAACAAAAAAAAAACCCCACCCACAACCAAACCAATTCTAAAGCATTACAATAAGGAGCAAGTGTGATTTCCCTGCTGGCACTACAAGCCTTTCCCAGGACTCCCTGCAGCTCTCTGCCAATACACACTCACATCTCCTTTTCTTTGACCGCAGCTGCCAAAGCCCCTTCCAGCCCTTGCCCGCTGGCCCCGGCCCTACCACGCAGCCTCAGCGCTGCACACACGCACCCTCATTTGTACCCGTCACCTTGTGCACCCTGCAGCTACACCTCATTTAATCACCCCGGTGCTTTGAGTTAGCCCTCAGCAACAGGCCCCCCGTTAAATGAGGTAACAGGAACTGCTCCGCTGCGCACACCAGCCCCGAGCACATCCCTCAGCCTCCTCCCTGCCCTCCCGAACCAGCGTTACCTGGTGCTCATCAAGACCTCAGTGGGTGCAGGTGTCCCACAGCACAGCCCCAGCCCCTGCCACACGTGCCTGTGACACCACAGGCACCCGCTGGCAAGGAGAAAGGCTCAGAAAAGAGCCGGGCTGGAACAAAGCGAAGCCGATGAAGGCTTTAGGCCAGCACCAACCGCTTCAGTCCTTTCAGCTGCATCTACAAATGAAAAGCTCACACAGGCCACCAAGGCCTCAAACTGCAACCAGGCACTCACAGGTTATTAAAACACTTGAGGAAGGCGACGTTACCAAAGATGGGAAGGATAATAACAAAGTAACTCACCTCCCCATTTTCTTGAAAATGTTTTATTTGTTTCTAAAGAGGCTGAAAACAAAAGCAATTCATATTTCAGAATACCAAATACTATCCATAGCACAGAATGAAGAAAGAGTTTTCTGAGAAAACCATTGCACTAGACCCAGAGCTACTCGGGATATTGCAACAAGGCTGGTGGCCAGAGCTGCGGAGGGCAAAGCCCCCACCGCGGCTGGTCCCACTGACCGCTGGCTGCTGCAGCTCCCTCTCCTCACTGCTTCCTGCCCTGACCCACAGTCGGACGGGGGCTGCTTACCGTTGGCACAGTCACTGGCACCAAAAACGAAGTGAGGGAAGGACCCGCAGGTCCCCTCCCGCGCTGGTTCCGCCAGGGCAGGCCCAAGGCCCCCCGGCAGCAGTTTTTGCATTAGTGTTGCATTTGGTTAGGGCTAAAACAGGCTGTGAGTACTGAGTACAGGCAACCTGGTGTAACTGTAATCACCTAGAAAATATAAATGGAATAAAAAGTTGCCGAGATCCCCAGAGCGCTGGTTGCGGCAGCACCAGGGGTTTCACAGCCGAGGCCCAGCTCCGGCCCCGGGCGCAGCGCCGCCGCACCCAGCACCCTGCGGCTGCTCACACCGAGGGGCAGCTTTGCCCCTGGGATCCAGGTGACGCAGTCACCGTCAGGCTGTTACTGAAAAACAAATCCCTAAACGAGTACCTCGACTCCCTTTGAGATACCTACCTCAGCTTAAGGAAGTCCTTGTCAGTGACAGCAAGAGAAACTGGTTTCAAAAAAGCAGATTACTGCCAGACACACGATTTGCAGAAAATCCAGCCATTAAAAATCATTGTCTTTACTAGAAATTCCACAGGGGAAAAGTTGCATTTCGGTTCTCATGAAGAGAAAAAAACTACAGAGCTACTCACAGCAGAAACAGCACGGCCCAGTCTACTGTAAAATAAAAAATGAGCTTGTTGGTGATTGCGATTTTGGCTAGCAATGGCTGCTACAAAAAATCATCAATACCCACACTTATTTCAGCCATGCAAGTTTGGAACTTGCAACTGAAATAACTGCATTTGATGGGTTACGAAAGCAGAAATGGGCTTGCTCCTGCTGAGTGTTGTGCTCAAGTAAGATTCCACAAGAATCCTCAACTTCCTAGACTTTGGGCTGGCTTGTTTCTTAGTCTGCCTCACTGCTAATGGTCTTTCATCTATTGCTGCCCTCGCCTTTTTCAGCCTAATTAAAGTGGTGGTTTTTGAACGGAGCTGGCAGTGGGCACTGACACCTTTGCCGTCTGTCTAGTTGCCATGAAGCTGCCATCTCCAAGAACTTCCAAGGTGGGACTGGGAAACTAAGACATATACAGGAGAACGTGGAAGTCTCAGAAACAATATGAAATCAGAGTTCATTTGCTACAGCACAGAGCAGAAGTACATTTGGTTAAGAGGGGATTGTTTTCTCTGAGGCTGCACTGGCCCAGAACAACTGGTCACAAACGACTGCGACGTTCATATTGGCTTGTACAGCAAAGTAGTCACATATTTCTTCTTGTAGCGATGTGTAGCACTAAGCACCATCACTCCGTCCTACAGAAGATGGAAAACAAGTGAGCAGAGTACATGGTTATCTAAAAGCTGCAAGTGTGAAGAACATGCCCTGGCCTCTCACCTTGATAGAGAGTGCGTAGAGGTGGTTCAACATGACATGGTTGGGTTCAGGGAGTAGAGCAGGATCGCACTGGAAAAGAGAGAAAGTGAGACAGCGTGAAAACGGCAGAGCTCACAGTTTGCTCCTCACAGCTGATGGGTGATAAACACCGTCTGTAACTAGCCATAGCCTCTACACTGCGGCTCACACTGAGCCTGTCAACAAACGCAGACAGTTTCAGAGCAACCCAAGATCCCTCCAGGGTGAAACCCTCTGCCTTGTCCCTGCCATCACCAAACCAACCTCAGAAGTTCCTATGTGCTTCTGACATCCCCACAGTGTTGCAGTGGCAAGATTAGGGCTACTGGGAGAAACCACGAATCTAGTTTTCTCTTCCGCTTTTAAACAGAATCAGATGGACTATCTGGACATACGTAATAAGGAGTTTACCAACACGGCAACAATTCTAAGGTTTTTTCCTTGCCTGTCCCCTCTCTGTACCCAGATTTTGTCCCATCTGTTCATGCCCTCAAGGCCATTACTGAGCAAAACAAAGGAATGTACTCACAGAAATGCCCGTGTCCTTATTCAGGATGACCTGCAGCAGGTGTGGGGGAAGAATAGGTGGGGATTTGAAGCGCTCCTCGGCCTTACAGACATAGGGCTCCTGGTGGTACGGTCCTGGGGGTGAACTCGACAGCTCTGCCAGAGAGATGTTAAATATTTATTCTTAAATGGTCTGCAACAATTTCTGCTCTTTATAGGTACATTTTTACCAGTGCTCATATCCAGAAACGTGCAGCCAAAATAAACCAATGGCACTTCAGTACAAGACCTGCGGCAGCTGCTGCAGAGCCAGAGGATCAGTCGCTACTCACGAAGTGATGTCAGGTGTGCCAGGTCTGTCTGACCCCAGACAGCCGTGAAGGCAGGGAGGGTTCTGGGGCAAACACTTAATAGTTAACACTGCTCTACGATGTTACCTCCACGGGAAGTGCTGAAAACATGGTTTCCACATGTAAAAGGCTGGTACTATTCCCGTGCAGGGACAGGGTAATAGAAAGGGCTCTTCAGAGGCTGAAGCAATATAATGGAAGGTTGTTAGAGCACATGGTGGGGAAGCATCTACTAGAATCTCCTCCCAGCTTCTTGCAGCATCCAAGTCTCACAAATCACACCTCTGCAAAAAGGCTTTCTCCAGAGAAGAGCTGCACAGACCAAAAACCAATCAAATGCACTTTCCACCTCAGAGTCAAAGGACAGGTCTCCTGGAGGAGGATTTAAGGAACTATGGTCTCCAACCCTACAAAGGTCTCTAAAGAACAGGTGGCAAGGCTGATTTCAGAGACTACTCAAGCTAAATCTTACCTCTCTTCAGAACACCAGAATACACTAGAGTATGAAACTTCAAAATACTGATTTTATGCTATCCTATGCCATAGATCATTTATACTAAGCTGAGAGGACACGACATATTCCTGAGCCTGTCTTAGCACTACTAAGATGGGTCTAATGTCTACCTATTAATGGGCAACCTGTGACCTCCTGAGCCCATCTCTCTGGCAGAGGAAGATGGTATTAGGAGCAGCGTAGGCTGTCAGTGTTGGTTTCACGCTGTAAGGTAGGGACTGATCACCCGTCAGTGCCAAACCAGCCGTTTCACATATTAACCACCCATGACTGTGTCCTAACCAGACCTACAGTGACCTGTGTTGCTCTGTCAGAGGCCCCCTCCTTTATGCATTCCACGTTCTTCCTTTGTGCATTTGTGGTTCCTGCACACATCCCCGGGGCCTGACAAAAGTGGAGATTAATCTACACTGGAGCTTTAACTTTAAATGAAAGGGAAGATGAAATTTTTAACAGCTCTAAACAGTGTGATACAAAATTACCAGTAAGCTCATACCAGACATGTCTGAACATTTTTGGGAGTCCACCATCAAAGCATCAAATACTTCAAAGTCAGTTTTCTTCACCTGTATGATGTTGTTGACGGTACCCAACTGGCTGGTTACTACTGGCTGGGAAGAAACAGATATAAAAGTCAGAATAAAGAAGCTTGCGGGACTATTAGATTCTCAAAACTACACAACGAGCACTACCAAGAATGAGATATATGGCTTTTAAAATACTCTAGTGGCAGATATGGAAGGCGCTCACCATTGCTCAGCGTTAGGCTAAGTGCAAGCGCAGGCCTGAGGCGGACACGTGGCAGCTGAACCTGCAAGGCCCACAGCGCTCGACACATCCTTGGGCTACAGCTAAGGCCAGGATCAGGTCTGGGTAAGGCTAGCAGTGACGACACAAGGAACGACCATTACTTCTACCATCAGGGGCTTTCAGAGCCAAGCTAAGAGCTGCATGGCCCGAGGTAGGACACAGTGTGGTTGGTGTTGCTGGTTTACTACCAAAGCTAAGGCTGGAGTCCAAGGCAGAGGGCTCAAAATGGTAAATTTACTGAAAGGTAAATTCTGCAAGGTTGCTGCCAAGATAGCAAGACGACTGGAACCAACAGCTGTCACTGGCTGGTTCTGAAGCAGGGAGAGGCTGCTGGGCACACCAGGGATAAAGCTCCTTTTATGGTAGAGGACAAATAAAAAGCTTGGTAGATTTTGGCACAGTTACTGGACTGCAAGAAGATCTAGAGCTGCAATAGCAACATTGTGGTGCAGACAGCAAGTACAGCACAGAGAGATTTGGGCTGTCAGCAGCACTGCAGTGCTCTAAAGGCAGTTTGGCACTAGACAAGAAAAGCTCACCACCTCTTACACCCCAATACTCAAGAGGTCTCATGGCCTGTTTGTTACAAAACCTCCTGCCCTTTGAGGCTGTCAGTCCAACGCCTCCACCTTGGCCAGTGGGGATCAGAAATCTCTCTCTCACCATCCTAAACAGCCAGTTTCTGCTGTTAACCTCCTCTTGGAAAAGGTCAGTTATTGGTAGCGAAACCAGCCAGGGTCTCCTCTTCAGGTGCCTCAATGAATAGATACAGCAAGTTGAAGACAATGTTACCTCTGAAGGATCATGTGTCCACTGGCCATCCACAAAGAACTTGTACTGGTGCTCTCCTTCTGGCAGGTCCAAGATTGCCACAAAGTTATTGTGACTGGAATTTAAGACAAACAATCAGCTCTGAAACATCAATCTCCAAGCTGTGATAAGCACTGTAACATGGAAAACATGCCTCTGGAACATGCCAAAACTTAGAAAGGCAGTGCCAAGTTTAGGAGAATCTCACGCAATGTAAAGGTAAAGAATCAAAACTAAGTTAATACAACATTAAATCCCTACACATTCAAAATTAGCATCCACATTCCTGGCATTAAGGAATTACTGCTGAGCTTTTGTAAAGTCATCCTCACATCTTCATATTACTTGTTAGTATGGGGGTCTCATTTTATCTGTGAGACTCCTGTTGATGGAGCAAGATCAGCTTACTTCCATTTCCTTGCATTTCAGTGTTTGCTGTCATAAATTGCATTTCACAAATGCCTATGAAATGAATGAACAATGACTAAAGAGAGGAGAGCAGCAACTCAATACTTGAGTCACTTGTGTCTGAGTAGCTGCCGCTTGGTAAATCTGATACTCCTGTGCTGTGAACTTCCTGATCCTTCAGAAGTCTTTCCTCTTCTGGTTCAGCATATTCAATTCAGTAACATGATTTTATCCAGCCTCTAAGGAGGTCCAAATATCTCCTTTCCCAGAATACCTCATCTCACAAGGGACAAACCTGTATATTTTTTTTATCAAGACACATTTTTGTCCTTCTTCCAGATTCACTTCACCATTTCCCGTCTCCCAGGCTTTCTGCTTAGAGTAAGTCAGTAATACGGATGTTCCACTGGCCCCATTTCCAGCTCTTGTCTTCACAATTTATTTCACATTGTTCACGCAAAGAACAACCCTCCCATGCCATTTGCTCAGGCCACCACGCTCCCCCCTCAACTTCCCTAAGAAATAACGACGCTTCTGAAACAATGACAAAGCAGGTAGCCAATTGCTGAAATAAGAAACACCAGAAAGTGGCCCAGCCTTTCATGGATGTGTCCTTGTTGACAGACAACACTCAGATCAACAGTTAAAATTCAGACTCTCTGCCATCTAGTAAGTCTTAAATTTTTGAAACAGCATTCATTTAAATGAAATATTCTGGTTGAGAATTAAGCAGAACTCGAAAGCTCTCTGGCAGGAGAGCACTTGGCACCTTAACACAGATTTATTCCCTCATTCATGTAGTTTACCAGCAGGTATCCAAGGCTCAGAACTTCCTAAGCAGAATTTGGAGCCTTTGGGCTGGGCAAAAGCCAATGATACAGCATAAAAATACCTGTGCCATCAGAGGCACTGCTTAAAACCAGCTTCACCTTACACACCTAACCCTACGCCAGCAGCAGAATATGCACATGGATCGTTTCGGGTCATTCAGACATGGTGTCTAGTGAACAAATCACTCCTTCAAAACTGACACAGCTCAACTTTCATCCCATGTGATCCAAGAATCATGGGAGAGAAGGAGAGAAGCAGGATGGTGGTAAATTCAAGCACAATACCAGTCTATCAACTGACTGCCTTTCTCACTGCGCTAAGCCTTCCTAGTCCACAGGGAATACACCTGATACAGCAGCAGCAGTTTATTACCTTCTTGTCAGAGGAATTTTACTCCAGTTGTTGAAGGACCCAGATAAATAAACTTCTTTCCCTCCTCCAGTCCAGCGAAAGACTGTTGGTCGAGCTTGAGTGGGGGTTTTATCGTTCACTTCCAGATCTTGTTGCCAAGCTAGGAATTCTTCTTTCTCCAATGGAGCCTACAAGCACAATGTCTTAATCAAAAGGAATCCTTTCCTAGCAGACTTAGACAACCTATATTTTAGTGAAGGCATTCTTGCGCTCAGGCACAATTCTCTTAAGGTACAAGGCTACAAGCAGTTTTTGTCAGATGGAGATTTGAAACTGCATTTCTAGATAGTGCTCACAAGTTCATCTGCACAAATCTGCAAAGATGTCAAAGCCTTTCAAATCCGCAGGAAGAATGGAAGGTAAAATAAGCTCTCTTTGTCTGTTCTAAATTAGGTTAAATAGAAATGACTTGAGCTCACAAAGTTTTCAAAATGCACAGATGTAAGGAGACGGAGAAAAAAAAATTAGGAATACACTTAAGAAGCATTTAGATTATACAAATATCATAGGCAGAAAGATTTTGGCTTTTCTACAGGAAACAGCATCTGTTAGCCAACATCTAAGTGTAATTCTCTGTTAGATATTCTTATAAAACGTGATACACAGCAGGACGTTTCTAACAATCCATCTAATACTGAGCAAAAAAACCCCTGTAACAGACCTTCTAATATGGAAAATAAGAGACAGGTAAAATGTCCCTGGTGATTGCAAGAGCATTAAGGATTGAAAGGAAGCTGGGGCACTGCATGTAGAGCTTTGAACCAGTTAGTTAGACTTTATTTTTTCTACAGTTGATTCTTGTTGGAAATCATGACAATATACCCATTATGTCTGCATGAACATCAACTCACTACCTCTCCTTGGCATGGGAAACAAGGGAGGTTTGTGCATAAGCTCAGTGACAGAGTCCCTGACGGTTGCTACCGGCACCACCACTGGACAGTGTTCCCAAGCTGGTAATGTCAGAAGACAAGAACAAACCAGCCATACCTTCATTTCCTCTGAATGGAACAAGTCTGCATCTTCAGGGCTGTCCATTAAGATTTTTGGTCTATCACCCTCTTTCGTACTGATGGCTCCTCCTGAGCTGTCACCTCGGGATGCCTTATGCCCATGACGCTCCAGTCCCGCTCGCTCACTGCTTGTGTTCCCCATTTTTAAGGGCCTAAAAGAGCAGGAAAAGCCAGATCAGCACAAGTGCTTCTGAAGTCAGGTCAGCAGTAGGCAGAAAACCAGGCTCATCAATAGAGCTGGGCCCTGTTTCTGAGTTGAAAAGTCTAAGAAACTTGACTAAACCAAATTGCCAGTATCTTAAAATGAGACCACACTCAGAACAAAGACAGTAAATGCCAATTTTTAGCTACTCTTGGTGATGTGCTACAGTTCCATATCCTAGCACCTTTGCAAGACTCTGCTGCTCTGCAAGTTGACTGAGCAGATATCTGCCGCTGCAGCATACTGGTATTCTGCCTTCCAAGCCAAGTGCTTGTTCTTCCTTCAGAATACCCACGTGTAATAATGTTCTGCCACATCAGCTGAAACATCAGTAGAAGTTTCTGTCAAAATGCTTCAAAAACAGCTTCTTAGAGATGTGGCTTCACTAGCAAATAAAAAGTTAGCAGAGGTGGCAACCTGCTGAGGATGCTTCCAGCGGCTGGCTGCAGCTCCAAAGCACCCAGCGCAGTTCTGCTGGTGCTCCGCTGGAGCCTTCCTCCAGTCTCTGCTTCTCTCTGGGAGAGGCAGGGGCCTGCTGTGCAAGGAACACAACGCTTCCTCCAGTTCCATAGCCCGTGTGGCCACATCCACAGGGAGAGGGGATGAGACTGGATGCACGTGTCGCATCTTACCTAAAAGACTACTCAGAGGTGAAGACCAGCGACTGAGAGGTGGCCAAGGGGTGTGGAACTGTACAAACAGGGCTTTGGAACTGTGCAAACAGAGCCCTGGAGAGCACCCAGCAGGGTACAAGTACACAGAGGGGATACTGCCCTGTTTCCTGTAAAATCAAATTACAAACATTGCCCAATTTCAACTGCACTGATCTTATCTCAGTCACAACCTGAAACCAGTCTCAGTGTGCGAGGCTTAAGTAAATAACTAAACAACTAATTTAACTGGCAAGATCAGCGTACATGTAAATGTTAACCAGCTGTGTGGAACTGCAACAGCTTTGAGCATCTTCTTCAAGTTGTTTCTGCGAGAGGGACTCTCTAGAGGGCCCGAATGAAATCGAAGAGCCACCGAAGCTCTCCTCAGCAAACACCCCTGTGCATTGTACCTGCCGGGCGGATTCACGCCCAGACGCGGGCAGCCGGTGCGCCCCGGACCGGCCAAGCGCCCCGGCAGACCCCAGCGAGCGCCCGGGAGCGCCTTACAAAGGGGCCGGGGATGCACCGGCACCACAGGCCACTCGCTCCTCGCACGGATGGCAAAACCGGCCCTTGCAGCCGAGGGACACCGGGGCAGCAGCACCGGGACAGCGGGACAACGGCACCGGGCCCGATGGCACCGAGCACCGCGCCCACCGTCCCCATAGCAACCCGCCCCGGCCTCGCCGTCCCCGTAGCAACCGCCCGGCCCCCGCCTCTCCCCCGCCCCGCTCCCAGCCGGCTGTCCCGGAGCCCCCGGAACCCACCTCCCGCCGCCAGAGCCCGCCGCTGCCGCTCGACACCGCCCAGCCGCTTCCGCTTCCGCCCGAGAGCGCGCCCGGGCTGCAGCCCGGCGGGAAGCCGAGCCCGGCGCGCAGGTTCCGCCCGAGCAGCGACCCCCGCGGCCCACCGGCGCTGCGGGCCCGGGCGCCTCTATGGCCGCTGTCCCCCGGCGCCATCGCACAGCTGCTTAACGTGACTGCTAAACTGGTGTCGCAGGTCGTGGCTGTTCACCTGCTCTCGCAGCTGCTTCCTCCAGACCGTGGCCACAAGGAGGTGTTGGTTCTGCGGAGCAGCACCGGCGCTATAAAGGCGTTTCTCCTCTTCGTGAAACGGGAGCGAGGGGCAGCGGGATGGACACTGACCGTTAGCGGGGCAGAGCAGCCTGTGAACCGCCAGCACACGGCTCTCCTTCCTCTGAGGAGGCACAGATAGAAATTTAAGGCCTTAACTGCTGTTTCCCAAATGAAATTACACTCATCTATTTCCCTAACATATACCTCTAAGCATTTCCAATTACACTTTTACCCTTTGCTCTCCATCAGCTGTTGCTGTCTTTCTGCTTTCCTAACAGCCATAAAGTTGTGAGGGCTGCAGGCTCTCGGGTTGGCCGTTCTCTTTGCAAGGAAATGGTGGGTTTTTTCTCAACCAACCGAAGCAACCTGCAAACAGAGAGAAGGATTCCTACCACATGGAAGCAGATCCCTGTGGCATGCTGTTAGTTGAGGGAAGAATTCCGCTGGGATAGACAGATTCACTGTGCCTAATGGCGAGTGCCCGGCTGGCTCCCACAGTATGTTTTGAGGAACAGCTGCTCCTCGTTTGTCTTTCTCGGGTGGAATCCCTCGGCACGGGACAGCCGTGTGAGAGGAATGCGTGTGGGCAGCGCTTCCCCAGCCCCTGCAGAACACTCACCCCGCTATCAAATGCAGCTGTTGTTTTGGGATTTCACACAGCTTAGTGCTCCTGATGCTCTTTGTCTCCAAACCCGATTGTTCTGTTCTCACCAGTTCTGTTTTGGCCAGTACCGATGCAGAAGCCTCTGCGTGTGCTGGTCACGTCTGTGAACTGCCTGTGTTGTAGGTTGGAGATACACGCTACCATGTCTTGTCCATCACTTGCCCAGTAGGACCATTGTGATCATCGGCACAAGCCAGCCAGACTCACTACAAGCAATGGTACCTTCCCTTTAGAGCCCATCTTCACTTCTTTGCAGTGCTTTTTGTTAGTTCTGAGAACCACAGATAGGTAATTAACTGCAGGGTATGGACTGCTAATAGCTCATGAGGCTGCGGGAACTAGTGTGTGGTAGGTCCAAGCATTATTCAAAGTTCTAGTATTAAAATTTGATGGTTCCTCCCTACACATCAATCCACGGTGTGTTACATTCCAAAATCTTTGGGAGTTACTGGTGTGTGGGCAAGACAGAGGCAATGGACACAGGCATCTCAGCCTCTTGGTGGCTGAACTTCACTGCTGCTGCTTCCACTTTTCCCGGTGAGTGCTTCCTCCTCAGCCCAATTCCTGTCCTGCCTCACTGTCAGTCGTGGCAGGTGGGGGTGTAGCACAGTTCTGGAGCCTGTGACTCTTTTGTGAGGTGCCTGGTCCCCACGAATTATGAGGGCTGGGTGACGTTACACGATGAATACTGAGTCTTACATGGTGGCCTTACCACCACTGCCCACTAAATCATCACCCTGTCTCCTCATGGGCATGTCTGTATGTGTGGTCCTCACATGCACTGGAGTACTGTTTTCTCCCATCAACTCAAGTGAAAGCCCCATTCCCAGGGATGTGGGAAGCAAGAAATTAGCCACAGACATGCCACAAGGGCCTGGCAGATCTCATCCACCCACTGATTTTCTGGAACCCTGGAGTTTTAACAGCATCTGTGACTTTTTGCCTCTGTCCATGCTCTGCAATGTGAAGGGCACAAAAACACCTCCTCTTCCACTCCAACCGGGACCAGCCTCCACATTCCAAAGGAAGACCACAAAATACCTTTTCTACCCTGCCCCTTACATACCTGTCTCAGCCGCCGCCTTCTTACAGCCAGATGAGGATGTAACAGATGGGGAGCTGGCTGACATTCTTCCATCAAGGCTTCCGTATGTGTCACAAATGAGGGTCCTCATTAACTTCCCTAGTGAGAATGTCAGAGGCGTCACTTGGAATTGAAATAATTTATCACAACTCTCTGTAGTTTTCTAATCTGCAATATCTCTCAGTCGGGGGACACAGCAACAAGCCACTTAGGCTTGGCCCTCGCCAAGCACTCCTGACACTGGTACTAGGCGAATTTGTTCTTTAGCTCTTTAGCTGTGTACATTGCTGTACAGTTTGGGGGGATGCCCAAGAATGGTGGCTATAAGCATCTGCACTGAGGAGGGGAGAAAGAATTATGTTTAAATCTCCTTCTTGCCTCTGACACTAAATGGCAGCATGGCCTTCAAGAAGACTCTTCATTGCTTTTGCCTTTAGCTATTTATTAGCTTTCCCTCAGCTGAAGGGAGGAGATGCTCAGTTCAGTGAATACTGCAATATCTTTTAGTTAAATACAAATTCAGAACTGCGGATTATTTTGTTCTGGTGTATTCAGGACCCTGGCTGTGTTCACTACTCACATTTCCATGGAAAAAATACTTACCTTAAGTAAACATGAAATTTAGATGTCACAAAAACAAGTATGAAATGCTGGTGTTAGCAATCGCACCAACAATGTGAATGCCCTCGGATTTATGGCTGGCTGCTCAGGAAAAAGAAGTGATACCATGGAAATTGTACAGTGAGTCACAACAACAGTTTGAGTTACAAATGGCAGGCTAGAGGGTAAAAGGACCAGGGCAAAAACTTTTGGAAAAAACAAATAATTCCGAGTAAAAAATTCCCTTGGAAAAAAAAGCACAGTTCACTTTCAGACTGTGTGCAACCTCTAAAACAAGATAAAAGTAATTGAATAAATGCTGTATCAGGTGTCAGGACTATGCTGCACCACCTCACAGGGCAATGTGAGATTTTAAAAGGAGATGCTTGTAAAACACCTGCAGGATATGCAGAGCCACATGGTCTCTGCTATGTCACTAGCCACAGGCAAAGGTCAGCTCCTTTTTCCCTTACTCATAGACTAGACCTGGCCTGACTATTAAAACTCACACAGAGCATTTGACTCAGCAATTAATTTTAAGGCATTTTGGGTCTTGGCTTGTAAGATCATGAGACTCAGCGGAATTTGTCAAAGTTCTATGAATCATGACAGAGCACTTTTGGTGCTGTACAGGCTGAGGGGATCAAGTGAAGTGACACCTTTACTACTGAGTCATTCTACCCCCTTGGAGGTATCGCTTACCGTCTGTCTTCAGCCGTTGACTCATTTTTAAAGAAGGACCAAAGGATAGATCTGAGGTCAGGAGAGACCTGCATTAGGGGAATGTCTGGCTTTGATTAAACGGGGTGAAGAATGGCCTTACAAACATTTCAGGCACAGAAAGTCAAAGCTAAACCCTTGTTCTAGCCCCAGGGAAGGGATGGCACTCACCAACCACTTGTGATCTAGGCTGGAATCTCATTTTCTCTGTTGGGATTATCTCCTGGAGCTGGTTAAAAACAAAAGACAATTAAGTCCCCCTTGAACACTGCTTGAGATATGCATAATTGAGACTCCCGTGGCTCACCATTACCACACAGCATCTGGTGGGCATCCCTTAATTTCAGTGGAGTTTCCTCCTCTCTTACCCCAGAATATGTTTCGAAAAAGAAATACAGTGGCCTAACATCTCAGACTGTGCAATTTAAAGTCCTGATGAGTCCACTGATATCTGGCAAAGTTCTTTTTCCTTGACATGATGCAAGCTTATTTAGCCAAAGAGAAGTCACTGCAAGCGAAATGGAAGCTGACTCAGCTCTACAGTTAGATATGACAAAACCTGAAGAGCCACCCGCAGTCATGAGCTGGTAGATCAAATTCGGACATACCATAGATCACATTATAAAGGACACATGAGCAAGTGCTTCTTGTATTTTCTGTACTGTGGAGAGCGAGTTATGTGGTAGCAGAACTTATCATAGAGTTCAAAATAGGATAAATTTAACTGCAGAAACCTCCTGGTTAAATTTCTTACTATAACCTTCCTTTCTACTTTAGCCTCCCAAGTTTGTTCCTCTATCTTTACACTGGTCGAGTGATCTGTTTCCAAACCCCCTCCTCCTTTCAGGTCACTTCTGAATTTAGCCCATTTTGCCAGGCTGCCAGGGGGTGATGCAGAGGAAGTTGGGCAGCCTCCTTAAAGGCTTGCTCACATTTCAGGGACACATGATGTTGCTGTGCATGCAGAACATGCCGTAGTGCTTGGGAAACGGAAAACTCTGAGTTCACACAGAAGCCACTCGGACTGCTGCATCCCTTCTCAGCTCCTCTACTCCAACATAACACTGCACGCCTTCAGAAACCTACTAATTAAAAATGAGGTTGGAGATGAGAGGGTAGTAAGAGGAAACCAACATTCAAGTGGTGTTTCAGCCTGAAGGTACTGCCCATGAAAGACTGAGGGCTCAGTCTCAGAAAAGCTGTGGCTTAGGCAGCAGCCATGCAAACTGCCCTGCACAGGCCTTCTGATGTCTCTGCCTAGAGGTATTTCCTCCAAAGTCAGGGTAGGTTCCACATCTATTCAACTTCCTCTTAGTTTACTCCATTATCAGGAGTGAAGGTTTGCTGATATGGACTCTTCCCTACATGAAACAGCACATTCTCTAAAGGATCCTGAAGAGCTGGCAGGTAACAAGGATGTGGTTTACCAGCTTGGCCCCAAAGCAATCCAATGACTTTCTTTGTATTTAAATCTTATTTGCCTTGGGAAATCCAGTCCTTCAAATGCATTCTCTTGTGCCTGTGTGGACACAGTGCACACAAAGTAAAAGCTAACTGGGAAGATGATCCAGTCTCTCCTCTTCTGATGCAAATCAGTGACAAAATCCATCTTAAATAACTGCTTGACAAAGTTAGGGTCCAGGTAAGGAAATGAGCCTAGTAAGAGATGCTTGCACGCTGTTCCAGCATCTTGACTGATTGTGAGAGCAATGGACACTGTGGTAGCAATCAGATACAACCTATCGCCAGGATGAGAGCCAGAACACACTTCACACTGTGAGCTCATATCCAAAGATACAGGTACAAAAGCAACAGCTTCTGGAGCCTTGAGCCACACTGTTCATGCACTGAGGTTGCAACCACATAAATTGAAGAGCCAGTGCTGATCTTCCAAATCACAAGCTGTAAAATCCTGGGTGTGCCTACAGGGAAGCACCCCAAGAATTTAATTTCATGTTGTCACCTTGATTTTTTTTTGCTGTGCAGTCTGATGAAACACACACCACATGTTGTTTAAGCATCTGGCTGACCCCCTTCATACGGCAGCAAAGAAACTTCTCTTATATTTAGAAGCCCTCTTCTAGGGTTACATATCAAGATACGTGCACGCTGCTGTTTTGCAGAATGCAGCTGCCCTGTAAGAAGTGAAAGATGCTAACATGATCCAGGAGCTGAGGCCAGCAATTTCAAGTTTCCATCTGTCTCTGCCCGTAACACATTCAGGAAGGAAAAGAGAGCTGGACTTCAGGCATTAGTCGGTGCCTTTGTCGTGCAGGAAGACTGCATCGAAAAATGGAAGCCTGGAGCAGCTTTGTGGAAGGAAGACTCTGTTCTCCTGCCCATGATACAGATACCGAGTTGAAATACATTTTACCCCTTTCCTCCACCCTATTTCATGAAATAACACCATTCAATGCATACATATGACAGTTCTCTCTTTTTTTCACAGAAAAAAGGTGCAATGCAGAATAATAATGGCCCAATTCCAAACCTAGATGCATGATGATGAAGAGCAGGTAATTTCCAGAGCCTGTCATAGATAATGAAATTTGTTTATATGCCCTTCAAAATATAAAGCAGGCACTAATTCTTCAGAGAGCTGCATTCTGCTTTCCATACCCACTGCTGTCACTAGGGGTCTTGCGAATTTGGGCAGTAAAATGTCATTTACCCTCCCTGTGTTTAATACCTCGCTTTGTAGGGTCTGTCACACCTACAGCAGAATGATTTGCTTGTACAAGGACCATATTAATTTCCAGCACAAGCTGTGTTTGACTGCGTTTCTCAAACATGGTTGAAAATTTATGTAAACATAAATAAATTAAGAGAGCTGATACCAGTACATTAATAAAGCAAAAGCAAGATTACCCATGACACAGAAGCACTAAAGGACATTAGAGGAATTGCTGCATTTTCCTTTGTCACATTAAGTGGTTTAATATAAAGCCTTTATTTTTATACCAATCAATAGCTCTGTAAGGTAGCAACATTTATCTTCAGAAGCACTGAAGATACAATGGCTCAATTCTCAATTATATTAAGAGCAAGACTTCAAAGATATTTATGAGCATCAAGATGCAAGTTAGATTTCCAGTGTAGTTTTCAAAAGCATCTGAACAAGTCAGGTATCTAGCTCCTATTGATCTAAATCCTCCTTAGGCACTTTCAGAAAATACTTCAAGTTGCCTATCCCTATCCTCTAGTGCCTAGATCACTTCGGAAATCTTTCTCCCCCCTCACACCAGTAGCTTTGGTTCACTTTGCAGTACTGGAGTTTAGTATTTTGCAGAAGGATGAAACACACTTTGTACATTTTGTCCACACTTTGTACTTTTGTACACACTTCGGCTTTTAGTACACTGATGTAGAAAACGAGCACTACAGCAGTGCAATGGTGTTTACTTTGATGGCAGCAATTCAAGGCAGTGGAAATCTGACCTCTGTTACCAGCTGGGAGACCTCCTTTGGTTACCTCATTTGACCACTTTCCCCTCATGGTAGGAAAGCCCTGAAGAGACCATCGAGGGACCACTTTGAAAAGGCCTCAACACTCCTTCTGGATGCTATTTTGAAAATGAAACAAAGATCCAACCTTGCGGATAGTTTGAGCATTAATTAATCTCTAACAGCTTCTGAAGGTACTAGCTACAGTACGGACTGATTGTTTAGGATCATGTAGGCCAGAAATGGTGCTTTTGCTTTGATTCACTTTATTCTGAAACTGTCCAAGGGTTTAGAAAAAGTGATATGACTCTTTAAAATAGAAAAGGCAACAAAACTTAGGAAAGACGCTTCCCACATACCAGAATGGACATGAATTAAAAGTAATTTTATTCCACTTCTCAATGACAGCTCTATCATATCTGATAATAAGGCAAGCTACTAAAAGTCCCACAAGACATATCAGACCATTGAAATAGTGTTCAAAAACCAAAGAGGAGTTCACAGAATGGCCAATTCTTGGGATCATCAAAATCAGTGGCAAGATTTCCATGTGGACATATTTAATCAGTGTAAATGCTGAAGAAATCAACTGATTTCACCAGTGTTCATGAGGTTTTATACCGGAGTGATTAAGGATAGACGATACATCAGCAGAATTGGGTAGAAAGAAAAATGAAAGAGCACATTCAAAGTATAATATCAAGGCACAGAAAATACATGCTACATCCAGGCATATGCTTTAACAGGTCAAGGTTTCTGGGAGATGATTAATTTTTTTAACAGGTGGTTGTACTCCTGCCAGGCATGACTTTTTCTTAGTTGCACCTGAAAAACTCCCATGCATTTCTGAGTAGTCGGTCCAGATTTGCACTAGAGCAAGGAGAGGAAGTGTAAGTTGCCATAGCTTTCTTGAAGATGTAGTAGCAATTAAAGCAAATGGAGCAACAACTGCTGAAGATGTAGCCATCTGTCTTAATGCTCACTAGAGCTTACTCCTTTTAACATGGAATATTTGTGTGACAAAACAAATATATTGTTTCAAACAGTCTTCAGCTAATAAAAAACATCTGTCCCACGCTACATTTTTGTGATGTATCAAGAAACTGTAGTAATTTAGAGGCCATCCACTCTGTGACCTATAGCTGTCCACTGAGTCATTTCTTAGGATCAGCAAGAGCATATGCAACTATGCGAGGGTAGAAAGGTCCGTCCATCGCTAACTGCATTGATATATAGGCCATTCACAGCAAGATGAGAGGATGAACTAAACAAAAAAGGCATGAACAAAGCAGAACACAATGGAACTATGTCACTTCCTAGAGGAACAATAACAGAGTGATGAAGAAGAGCATCTACTTAAAAAGAAGATCTTTTGTCAGATAAAAAAAAAATAGGGACATTTTACATAAGTGAAGTTTAAAGAGGAAAATATGATCAGTGCAACTCTAATGCAGGACTGGAGCTAAGTCAAGGGAGTTCAACAATGAAAGACAACAAAACAAAAATAAATATGGATGCTATGGAAGAAGAGTGTATCTTAATAATCAAGTGATAGAAATCGGTCCCAGGTGGTTAAAGATCCAAGGTAAAGACCTAAAAGCTGAGGATGACAGAAGAAAGCAGCTGCAGAGTCAGAGTACGCCCACGGCATTATAAAATCACATAGCAGGATAAAATCAGAAACCCATGGTTAGGATTGTGTTATGTTGAGACTATTTTGAAGTAATAAAAAAAATCCTTCATGGCCTGATCCAAAACCCACTGGAGGCAACAAGAGTTCTTCTACTAGCTTCAGCGAGCTGTGCATCAACTCTTACACTATAAACAGTCTAGATATGTTGGCTTTGTTTGGCTAGGGTCAGCCAGGGAACACTATGGATCCAGCATACATTCCATGTAAATGAGAAAGAAAAGGGAGTTGTTAGGGCAAGATCTCATTACATATTAGGATAAAAGAGAAAATACAGCTTTATACTGAGATTTCTTATAAATAAATTATTTTGAAAACCTGGTCACGCCATGCTGATTAACTAACTGGACTATCAGTTCATCCACCAGCAACATGCCTCTGCAGACTTGTAGAGTCAAATCTAACAGTCTGGAATGAAGAGTTTCCTTCTCTTCTTCTTTTTCCTTTCCCAAGATTTACATGATGATATCCTCCAAGTGCAATCCTGGTCTTCAGATAGCATACTGCAAGGACACAGAAATATGTATTTTTAAAAGAGGAAAAGACAAAGAGTTTGCCTTGTGAGTTTAAATTATTAATTCTACAGATCTAATGGATACATTATGCCACATTACTGGCAGTTGTTCTCTTAACAAACATCCCTCTAGATTAGTGGTTCAATACAGTTTTGAATCAAAGAGCTAAATTTCTAATGGCACCGGTTATCTGTCAATCTGAGCTGAATTTTTAAACTAGGTTATCTGAATCAATACAAGTTAGGATCTTTCATTGCCAGGAAATGGACTCTTACTTGACAAAGTTTCATGAGGTCAACAGCATCTCTGCTTCCTTGAATGCTACATAAAACAGTCAGGCAAGAACAATACTTTCAGCAGTAGACAACTTGGTAAATACAACAAAAATACGCAACTAAAGTTTTAAAAGGACTTGGTGTCCTCTCTTATGCATCTGCATTAGGACAGGAAAGATCTGAGAAGTTCTCTCAAGTCCTTGTGTTGGAGATTGGTCTCAGACCTTGCCCATGGATGTAGTGATCTCTCACTGGCTTGTCCTGGGATGCTGGGCTCTCTGCTAGAGTCCAAGATATCTTCTCCATCAAGCAGCTACCTTTTACCAGCTCCTTAAAGAGAGATCTAGGACATGAGGCACTAAACACTAACTATATCCTGCAGACAGCATTAACTCGTGGATGCTACTCAGGACTCCAATATGCAGAATCTATTGTGGGGACATTTCCTCCATGCACAGGTGAAACCAGAATTTAAAAATGTGGTTTGCTGAGGAAATGAGTCTGTTGTAATCACACTGCCTCTGGGCATCTACGTGTGTCTGCCCACTACTCAGCCTCTGAGCTGACTGAACATGTTTGACAGACAGGTAGAGGACTTTAAGCTCCTTCCTTTTTACAAATCCATTGTAAAGAGGTAGGGTGTCAAGGAGCTAATCCGGTAGTGCCCTTACAGATAGAAAAGCAGCATATGAGTTCACTGGCTAGATGGACACCAAGAATTCATGTGCGTAAAAGACAAGAGAAATGCCCTGACTTCAGACTTTCTGCTCTGTCACTTACTGGCAGGTCAATACCAGCAGCAAAAGGCAGGTAGTCTTCTGGGACTCTTTTCGTTTTTGTTGTTGTTGTTTGGTTGGTTTTTTCCTACAGTAAGGCACAGAGAACAGGATTGGCAACATAAAGTCTGGAAGCTGCCTGTGTAACTTCTGCCATCTTACTGGCTTTCAGTTTATTCTGTCTCTGAAAGACAGTCACTCAGTGAAATGGCTGCAAAGGCTTTTGAGAGCTTCAGGAAGGGGAGAGCAGAGATATTAAAAATAATCTTACATGCCTTCTCCCCCTGATGAATTATTCCTAAATTAGTAAGAAAAATGTATGTTTATCCCTGGTGCACAGTCTAAATGCTTACACCTTTTCCTTCTACCAGTAATACCAGTGTTGCATTTTTGTGCATATGCTTAAGACCCTACTGATTATGAAATGGTGTAAGCTAGTATTTTCTGTGCAGCCTGGCTGTCTCTCTGTCTTCCTTCAGAGCCATGCTGACAGGTGGTATTTCTGTGACTTCCTTGGAGTGAAGTTCTAGATCAAGTGAGATTAAAGAAGGAGTCGGTCAGAAGTTTGCACTCCTCTATGAAAACATTAAAGTATCATAATGGTTTCCATTCTGAAATTCTGAAGTCATTAAACATGACTACCCTCCTCACATGAGTTATTACCAGACGATAATCCTACCTAACCTGTGGCCTTGGGGTTCAAGAGAAACAAAGGTAATGAACTTAAAAAAATCTTGGACACAGGTCTGTTGGCAGGAGTTTCTTGCATTCCTCCAGTACTGTGGCTACCCTTCCTCATACCCAACTGTCACCGTCTCAGTCAGAGCTCTACAGAAAAGCTTGTGTCTTTGCTTCACTCTAACGCCTCTTAATAGTTCTCCACATTTCTACTTAACTGACTCACACTTGCCTAGACTGCAGATAACCACTAAAGCTGCACAAAAGACATGGTCTTTATCTGATATGAAAAGTCAATGCTGTTTCTTCCATGCAGCTGTAGATGTCCCCTGCTGTTACTCCTGTGCTGCCGTCACTCTGCAACTGAATCAACCATAGAAGGACCACAAGGAAGCTCATGACTCAGAGGTAGGAATTTTCTGAGAAGTGAAAGCGTCTTCGTCTTCCCAAGTCTACCAGTATTATTGGGGGTTTAATGTCACTGCTTGATCAAAGCGGGAATTTAGTGCATTTCTTCTCTCTGCAGCTTCTACCATTTCTACCCTCAACACCCCTCAGTAGATGTTTTTCTCCCGGCTGAGGCATGTGGAGTACCATGGGAGCCCTCCTCAGCTCTGCAGAAAGCACAGGACTTAAGCCCTTTCCAAAGAAAGATGGAACACATAGTAGCTTTGGGTACTGAAAAAACAGAAGAGGAGATGTGGGAATAAATGGATTCCAACTTTGGTTGGAATTTTTAATGGGGCATGTGGATTTTGATACTCAGAGGCTACTGAAATTCAGCAAGTGAGGCACTGACCTCATTGAACTGGTCTTCTATAAATACGATTCATAGAGAGGAAATGACTTTCTGGTGAATGCTGAAGGCATCTGTGTCCAGGGATGGAGTGCTCAATTCACAGTGGTTTCAATGAGAGATGCTCAAGACTGACAGAGAGGGTTTTTAGCAGTTAAGTTGTGAGTTTGCACAGAAGGAGACCCAGAAACTCTGTTGAAGACAGCAAGGGACTGCTCGGGGCTGTGCAGCAGTGATGGTAATAAGCCACAAAGTACTGTCTCCAGAACTGCCGGAACAACTGCCTGGCAGGTCAGATGTCTCAATCCTCGTTGCTGGAGCTTTGGAAGGAGGATGCAGGTGTCCAGGTTGCAGCTGCAGAGAGTGACTGCTGCCTGTCTTTGGGGCTGGGATGTTGGTGGTCTCTCTGGTGGGAGATGTAGTCTGACTGAAACACTGAGTCTCCAGGACGAAGGGCTTCAGGTGAGCAGACTGCAGACCATCAGGGTGTATGAACAGGAGACCAACAGGCTCTTCACAGACACTCTGCAGAGGAGTCTTTGCTCCACAAAGCAAAGGATGAACAATTGAAGACTACACTTGTGGGAGAACTCCCAAGGCTCATCCAGCCCTCAAACTCATTACACCTTGCATCTTTGATACCATCAGCAGGACCATGGATAAATCAGAATAAGCTAGTGAAATTTATCAAAGGGTTTATGAATACTCAAGTAACACCTAGAGTGAGAAGCTCTAGCAGTCACAGTCGAACAGATGAAGGACTAACATAGATTAGAAATGGGATGGTAGGATGGTAAACAACAAGCTTTAGGGAGAGATACATAAGAATGTGGAAGAAGAATACAAGGGGTTACTCCCGATGGTAATTTGCAGTGAGACTTGTTATCCTTTGAAGATTAAAAGAAGCCACAAGGACTGTCAGCATGAGCAACTAGGTAATATGGTAGCTGATGAATTTCATAGGGATGAAACACACAGTAATGAATTCTGGAAGGCTCAGGCTTTTCATAGGTATTGCTGAAGTCTAAATTAACTTTCAGGAAAAATGTATGTGTAGGTCCTAGGAACATCAGATCTGTGCCTAATGGTAATCAAATGAATCAGTTACAGGGCTGATAGTCATACCATCTTACTAATACTGAAGCATATATATTAAAGTTAGCATAGACTCCATTTGCAATCACTTCACATTAGCAAAGTGCAGAGTGGCTGTTAGTGAATAATCATGACCAAGGTACAAATGGGTGTGAGATAACTGCACGGAGCATGTGATGCCATCCACACCAGTGCTGTGTCAGATCCAAAGACAATGTAGTATAAAATATAAATGTCCAAGAGTAAGGCAATAAAAGGGACCCAGGTAAGCATGGGGGGTGCAAAGGCCAGTTGGGTGTTCCTCTTCACTCGTTTTCACATCAGAAGAATAAAGAAGATTGTTTCTCCTTCAAACGCTTTCTTAGAAGCAAGGGCTCTTTGGAGGGCAACAGGTGAGAGGGAGAAGGAAAGCAGTAGAGACTGGAAAGCCAGAGAGCAGCGTGAATCCAGTAAACCTTGAGTCCTCACAAAACTCAAGGTACCATTTGGCCAAGAGACCTCTATGGAAACTATTTGCTGAATACAGAAATTAGTATCCCAGCAGAGTGCTAAGGGTTCCCAGGCACCTGGTAGTGCTTCCATCTAACACAGAGATTTTTTATTAAAAAAACCAAACCAAACCAATTTTTTTAAATCCTTGAAGGTCAAAACTTAAGGAAAAAACCATAATACCGATTTCCTGCTGCTTACTTCCTTGAGGGCAGGAGAGAGAAAGGTGCTTACAAACACTAGCTAGATGTGAAGTGCTACCTACCACTCATATCTGGCAGTGGGCGCAAAGAAGCATTCCCACATTCAGCATACAGGGTCCTACTGTAGCAGAAGAGAAATGCGGACTACAACTAGATGTAGGTAGCGTGCCCTGGTTAATGTGAATGCTTCAGGTCAGTGTTGTCTGCCACTCTTCATGCTGCCCTTCTCTCCTCCTACTTAAAAAAAACGTAGGGAGCTGCTATCCTTGTCTGAGAAATGTTGAGTAAGGAGTAGAAGCGAACAGAGGAATTTACTGCTGCTGTCAATTACAAAACTTGGCACACCCCATCTGAAGTGACTTGCTTTGAAATTTGTGAGGGCTGAACAAACTGAACACAAGCTAAACATAAGAGCTGAACCTAAGATTCATGCTTGCAAAACACGTGGGAAATGAAGGAATATATAGTAAGGTTCTGATTCTGCAGCACCATCCACTAATACCCTCCATGAACAGACCCCACCCCACTAACCTCCCCACAGTTCAGTATGGTGCACTGCAAGGTTTTGTCTGACAATGTTGTCCATGTTTATCCAGCTCCTCCACTCCGCTCCCCGGTGGTGTTTGCATTTCAGTGGTGGATGAGGTGATCTCTGTTTATAGTTTATATATAACTGAAAGGCTCTCCAACCAAAACAGCCAATAATAAATTGATTTAAATTGGTTACTCAATGGGAAGTGCACATTACTGTGGAGAAAATAGCGTATTGTTGCATAACTTTAAGAAAGGATATCAATATCCTAATTACTTTTGTCCTCTTTTCCGAATAAGCTTATAATCCATCTGGGTAATCACTGTGTATACAGAGAGGCATTTGTCGAGCCTCTTTGCTATTGTTCTGGGTGTACAAAGGCAGGGCCATTACACAGCACGGAGAGTGAACGACCTTACCCCACAGCTAGCCAAGTCAAAATTACCTTTGTGGTCACTGTTGATATAGTTATGGTCACCTTAATAACAAACAGTAAAATAATAATAGACTGTCTTCTCCTTGCGAAGTTAAAAGATACATTGGACAGATTATGAGCCTGCAAATTAGCACCTGGGGACTCTATTACCTGAAATCTAAGGACCTCTATGCACTTGGTCTTACGGGTGGGGAAACTAAGGGGCAAAAAGAACAAAAAGCAATTGGCCTCAATTGGAAAAACCTATGGGAACTGCAAAAGTTTCTGGAAGATCCACTGCCGCTCAGACACAGTTGTTTGCTTTTAACCACAGACAGCAGAATTCTCTAAATGCCAAAATAAGTAAAAATTGCGCTTTTGGAAAACATGCACGCATCCCTGAATTTTAACATTAGTAGGTAGTTCTGACAATCTTTAGAATCTTATTCCAAAGCCCACGCACAGAGAAGAACTGCTTGCATGGGAACTAGCAGCATTTTGCTTACCGTTGTGAAATGAACTACGCAATAGGTTCCAATAATGATAAGGCCAATGATAATTGAGGCAACAGCAACCCAGAGTGCATTGCGACCCAGTCTTTTTGACCCTTCTATATCTCCTTGATTATAACTGTTCAAAGCCTGTAGAAGAGAAACAAGAGAGTTTGTGACTTTTTTTTTTTTAAAAAACAGAAATCTGTACACAAACCAAGTTCTGTACCAAATCTGTACCAAGCCCTAAGTTTTGTGCACGTTGGTACTGTGGGAAGGACTTCAGAAAAGGATGATTTGCTGTGTAAAAATAAGCACCCGTTGCCAACAGTCCAAGGTAAGCAAGGAGTTCACTTTTCTGTCTCACTCACTGCCAGTGCATTTCATTGCAACTACAGCTCTTCTATTTTCAGTGGTGAGGCTATATTAATATGATGAGTTTTCTTGTACACACCAGTGTAAAAGCTGTCAAATCAACTCAAATCCACCCACTTGTCTAAATCAGTGGCTCTTATCTCTGGAAATATCTTTGTAGTATATGTGAACTGTTAGTTGGCCACTTCACTAGCAGTGAGATAAATTCTTATGCTTTATAGGACCATAAGCATGAAAGGAGCGTAAATAGGCTGCATTTTTACAGAAAACATCAGGAAAACATCTGTAAAAAAGCTTACTAATTTCTGATTTTTCTGATGTTTTAGTTTTCAAAACAAAGTTTGAAGAATTAATGGGTAGTTTGCTGGTGGTGGAAAAAAAAGAAAACAAAGAAATAAAGATCATCTGAATAAAACATCTGAGTGCCATCTTCATGGGCTAGAAACTCTGTCTTTTAAGATTTCTGGAACGCACTGATAATTATACATACATCAGACATATGGATATTATCTCAACAGAATTAATTTTATCTCTACCCACTCATGATTCAGCAGATGCTTTATATTCATTACATGCAGAGATTGCAAGGTGTGATAGGACCCCTCTCATCTTCTAGTCTTTTGTGAGACAGACTGTAGGATTTTCTGAATTAATTCTTGTTTTAACTAGACCATATATTTAAAAGAAAAGATTTAGTGAAGGACACTGAAGGATTCTAGTACACGAGTCTAACACAGTCTGTAGTAACTTTTTTCCCCCAAAAATAAGATGCTATCAAATAATTTTTTAAAAGAGTGTTATTACTAAGAACTGTGTTGTAAGATCAGGAGAGCTTGAGTTCATAAACCATGACATTGAGTCCAGACTTCTTTATCAGACTGCACTATTGAACTATCTTAGTATAATTCCTTGGGGAATCAGCTACTATGAAAGTGGTTTAGTTCTGAATTGCTTTTTGTAGCAAAGACAGAACAACAGCTAATTCAAGAGAGTGGAGATCTGAGACTGTGGAGAGCAGGAAAGGAATGAACTTCAGAGGATACCAAGCATTGTTGTAGAGCCTTTTTTCCCAGGCACAAAAATAATTAGGGACATTATCTGTGTGTGTTCTGTCGATTAGCAAGCACACAGAAGTTAATGGGCTAGATGCATCCTTGGTGTTACAGCTGCAGTAAGATCCCTCGTGCCAAGACAGTCTCAAAGCAATGAAGCCTATATTGCTAGAATTGCATCTCAAGGATAAGTGCAGGTACTTATTCTCTGGTGTCTAAGAAAGGCTAAGCTGCTGATGCACTCTTGCCTTTAAAGAGAGCACTGATACATTTCTTCTCTTCCTGGAAGCCTACATGCCTAAACATTTCTCTATTTTATTTCTCTGAAGAATACTGCTAATACTTCTGTCCTGCTGCCAAATTTGGTTGAGGTTGGCTAGCGGGCTAAAAGGATATAGTGAAGAAAGTGGAAAAGATGGAAATGAGAGATGAACACAAACACACAGTGAAATAGAGGATGTTACTGCTGATTCTCCACCACTGTGGCCTCCTGTTACAAAGGGTGGTTGTCATGGTTCTTCTCACCTAAGTTACTCCACTGTTTTCAGCAGTCCTGTCTAAAGGAGAAGAGCTTTCTTAGGTTTTCTCTAAATACATTCAGGAAGGCCAATAAAAGGAGTTATCACAAGAAACATGGCTTGGTGTGGTCTTGATCCTGCTTCTGTCAGCAGCTATGACGTGACTGTGGCTACAGGAAGAAACATGGAGAAGCATCGCTGACACTTCAGCCCAGACTTTGGCCTCCCCACCTGACAAAGGGGTAACTTTGCATGACATGGTGGTCATGCAAATACTCTAAACTCAGTTCCCCATACATGTGATCTCTAGACTGAGACAGAGTGGTAAGCAAGACATGGCAGCACCAGCTTGCAGTTCTGTGCAGTTTTACTAATGTGTTTAGGAAATCTGGAGAATGTCTGTATGATTTCTGCAGGTACTGCATAAATAATTCACTCTGTACTTTAATAAATAATGTCATTTTAATACAAATCCACGACAAAGAGGAGGAAACCAGCATTAATGATAAAGAGGAGGATTTGGGAGAGACAGGAAGGAGACAAGTTTCATTATTAAGAGATTCAAATTAAATAGCATCACTTAGCATTCAAGAAAAAATGAGAGGTTTAGGGGAGTGGTTGGAGTCTAATGCAAAGCTCTTTGAAATTAATTTACTTCTGCCTGCTTCAGAAGGCCCTTGGATGAGGCTTCCAGTTTTCATTGTTAGACAAAGACAACATTAACTGTTACAGCTTTAAATGTTACATCTGTTTATTTCCAAGGGTTAGACAATATTTAAGAATACAGCATCTGTGAGCAACAGTTGGGTCTGTCAAACTTTTAAAACAAATTTCAGCCATTTTCAACCTAGTACCATACGATTTCTCAGGTTTCTGCTACCTCGCTCACTATGAAGTCATAAACTAAATTAAAACCATGGTTCTGCAGCTGCTTATTTACTTGAGCAATCTCAGTGACTTCACCAGGTTCATACATATTTATAAAAGATAGTTCAACAATGAAGCAACTTAACCTCATATGAACAGAAATTTGCTCTATTAGCTACAAACTATTAATCCCTTTTAATGTACATTTTCTGTTCCATATTCCCAGAGCACCACTTATGGCAAAAGCAGAAAGAATATGGAATTACTTCAGAAATCCTGCTCTACATCTCCTACAAATCTAGGCAGACCAGATTGAGGTTCTCTGATCAACATTTTCAAGGTTTTCCATGAGCCAGGCTGTAACAAACCTTATGTGGCTGTGCCTGGAAATAAGACACTCTCTCTAGCTCAGACCAAAGGAAGAATGAGATGAGCTGGCTCAGTATGACTTCTCACTGAACAACCTACAAGAGAAGAGAAAGAGGAAGGGGGACTTGGGGAGCAATGCAGAGGCAGGTTTGATCTCTGATTTTTGGCAGAAGAAACTGGCAGGTGATGAGCAGGACACCATGAAAAGGAAGTTTGCTCTGCAGGATGTATAGTGGCATGTAAACACATGCTGGACTTCTGTGTTGGTGGGGACCAGTTGGCAGTGTTGTTGCAGAGGAAAAGCTTACTGGTTTGCAAAGCTAAGTGCCATGTAAAAATGCTTAAGAACAGCTCCTGAGCCTTGTTGTTTAATACTCTGAAGTAGGAACAGGCGGTCCCACGTGATGTTAGATATCCAGGTACCTACAAGCTACTTTAAAAAAACTATATAAATAATAAACTTACCAAACGAACTTTCTACCTAAAGAGAACTACAACTATGCAGGAACAGCAGTCACTATGCTAGTTACTGCCCTGACCAAAGCCAACACACTGTACACTGTTAGGATCTCAATTAGAAGAGATGACCCCCTCAGAAAGCAAGTTCCATCCTTTGCTGTCCCATGACTCCTGCCACCCTCTTGCTCATTGTCTCTGCTTAGGGAAACAAATATACAAACAGGGCATCTGAATCCAAGGGTAACAAACGCAGTCAAAGAACTTGATGAGCCAAGATTGCCACAGCTTGACCACATATGTTGTTTGAAACATGCAGATGATTGAACAGAATGTGTCAACATAAAGAGAGAGTTAGGAGCAAAGAACCAGTGAGAAATAGCTTTTGAGACTGTTTTGAAGGTCTTACAAATCTAAGGCCCTATGGAATTAGTCAGCTACTCTGACATCCAGATCCTTGAAACGAAGACAACTGAAGGAGCTGTACTGAGAAAGGCCAACAAAGTAACTATCAGACTTCAGTGCTGGTATTAGAAACGCCCAACTGATTCATTTTTCAGAGTTGTCCCTTGTCCTCCCTCTAGCTCTGATTCCATGAATCAGATATAGCCAGGCCACCCAAGCCAGGTCTCGGGTACAACTGGCAGTTCACTGTGAGCTAAGTGCTCTTTAGGTTCACGGTAGGGGGGAAAAGACACCACTGCAGATAAGGAGCCAAAGAGCTCAGTGACGCGCTGCTTAGCCACAGCCTTGCACCAGAGAAGTCTCTTCTGGCACATGAGCCTCCTGACTTGGTACCTGCACCCCACACTCCTGCCCTGATGCCTGTGGTCTCACCTACGTGAGAAAGAATCAGGAAAGTTGGAGCGAGGCACTTCTGGGGTTGACAGAGCCAAGTAATGGTATCACAACACAATACTGCTGCTGGAAGCAACAGGAAGCAGGAGATCTGATGGTATCTGGCTGGAACAGCAGAGTACTGAGGAGCACAGTAATCCTACAGCCAGGAGTCTTGGACAGGACCATCGGGAAAACAGAACAGAAATTTGCTTAAAACTGCCAGGTAATCCTCACTCCTGCAAGTGATCAGCAAGTAGTTTGAGGGGGCTGCTCTTGTCGTATCAATATCTCAGCACGCTGATGCCATTAAATGTCCAGTCTACTAGCTATCCTCTTGCCCCTGCCAGATTGTCCCGCAATTTCTTTCACAAAGGAGGTAAGGAACAAGAAAAGGTTATTCTTATAATAGGGAGAACTTGGGAGAGGTTGGTTCTAAAAATATAGTCAAGGAGGTAAGATCTGAAATGGTAAAGTTTGTGCCCCCAAAGGTGAGAAAGAAGTGAGGAAACTTGTGCTGGAGCTGTAAATGGGGCAGCAGAAGAGACATAAGAGACCAAACACAGATCTGTCATTTAATTTGGGTGTGTGTTAAAGCCCAGACTCTACTTTTAGAGTGGAAATATTGTCTGAATTGAGAGCACTTAAGGAGGACATGACACAGGCACCCAGTGCTGAATGATGCTCCTCTAGGAGCCAACAGGACTTTTTCTTCCAGGTCCATTCTAGGAAGTAGAAATTTATAGAGAACTCCACTTTTATGAGTCTGTATCTTTTCTGACATGAGATCTCAGGCAAGCTCTGCAGACTATAAAGACATCTTCTGTAAGAAAAGAAAATAACCCACTCTTGTTATCTCAGTGTTAACCCTTAGCAACACTAGGAAACAAGCTGAGAAAGTGGAAATAAACCCAGCATTGGTTAAAAAGCAGAACCTGAAGTCGCAGTTAATGGAGCAGTTACAGGTTGCAGCTCTAAAAGGCAGGGGAATTGGTCTGTGGAAAAGAAGCTGGATGTGTTATTTTCATGGAAAAGAAGTGGGTTTAGGTAAGAACGATGTTGAAACAGAAGGCATTCACATGCAGTGGAGATTATTGGTTTGGTTTTGGTTTTCCCCCTTTAAGGGAGTGGGCAGCTGAGACCTGCACAGACTGTTTAGCATTCAGGAAGTGCTCTTCCCACCCCGGTTTCTACATATCCCCTGGTGACAGTTAGTTAAGCCCGACTCCAAAAGCCTGCATGAACTTCAACTAGGGCGTGGGTGGAAATTTCTCCATATGGGGTGCAAAAATCTTTAGAGGCCAAATTCCGTCCTTGACAGTTAACTTCTGTGCAGCCCCAGTGCTTTGGTGAAAGCACTGTCATGGTGAACAGATGCTCCCAGCCCCAGATCATCAGCTCCCATTACTTTATATAGCACCCTAAGTGTCCACAGACAGAAAGAATGCTGAGTACAAGCAGAACCAAACCTTCTGAATCAAGGAAAAGAGCATATTGCATAGTTAACAACAAAGAAAATGAACATGTAGGAAGTGAAAAATGACAGCTAATACCTGTCTGGACAAAAAAGGATGTGAAGATGGCTTTGGAATAGCTCCTTTAAGTAGTTTTCAAGCTTAAGTATGTGTCCCAATATTTAGGTGTGATTTCTGATCAGTCTTACTAGTTTTAAGTGTACTGTAGTGTATTTTAGATATAGGTAATTATTCTTGCACTTAATTGCAAAAAGAAACAACTATTTTTTCACTTACGTTTTCAGCTTGGCTGTCAGAGAAAAGGATGAAAATACACAACATGTTTTAAACCCTTTTCAGCTCCTAAACAACAGAAATACATTGTGATATTACACTGAGCATGTATGCTACCAGAAAAGTCTGGATCTGACTCTGCAACTTTTAACTCAGAGAAGATTTTGTTCTAACAGTCCTGTTGAAGTTAATGGGATTGCTGGATTATTAAGGACTGTACAAATCAATGACAGGTTGTAGGAGTGTGGCTGTTCTCCCAGTGTACTTGATACTCAATTTTATAAGGGTTTTTGCCAACAACCTACTATTACTCTTGTGTGCATTATTCTAGCAAACAGTATCAGGCTAAAGAACCTGTTTACTGGAAAAAAAGTCATTTCTATTGTATTTGATTATCTGAAGTAGAAACCTCATCTGTTCCTTTGCAAATCTGATTTCTGCTCCCCAGCTGCCACTTTCACAGATACTATGTCCAATTCAGTGTGCAAGTCAGTTGATGTAACAGATTCCTTAAACTGAGATAAACCTCCCTTCCTGATATAGCCTGATATTGAAAACTTGATTTGAACTGCTTTTTGTTCCACATGTTGTCTCCTCTGCTGGGAGCGCTAAGTGGACACTAAGCCACCGATGCTCTCGGTCTCGCTGCCTCCCCTAACTTTGTCCACACGCGCCAGGGACAAGCGGTTCAAAGGGGGCTGGATGCTCGGTACCCTGACGGCTCCTCCAGCCCTGCTTCATTCCTGCGGGTCCCGGGCCAGGAGCGCCGGGGCCGGGCCGGCGCGGGGAGCCGGAGCTCGCCCCGCCAAACACCCAACCCCAAGCCGAAGGTCGCCTGGGCACCCGGCGGGGTTCTACTCACCATGACGGCGTAAACGAAGGCGACGATGTTGACGGGATAGGCGGGACAGAAGCAGGAGAGGATGCTGAGGAGCAGGTAGTTCTTGGGCCGCGGCTGCGGCGGCCCGTCGGGCAGCTCATCCTCGATGTTGGTCTCGGGGCTGTTCTCCAGAGCCCTCTTGATGTCGGGAGCGGCGGGGAGCGCGGACATGGGGCTGCGGTGCGGTGCGGCGGGGCGGGCGGCTGGAAGAGCCCGGTGCCGCGCACCGGGCAGGCGTGACCCGGCGCGGCGCCGAGCCAAGGGAGCCGCCCGCCGCGGAGCCGAGCCGAGCCTCCCCGGGACGGCACCGGCCCTTCTGCCAACCGTCAGTTCCCGGGAGGAATCGGGAAATCAGACAAGCAAGCGAAAGCCGTCAAGCGTCCCCAGCGCCGTGTCCCGGCTGCGGCTGGACGGAGACGGGCGGCGGAGCTGGAGGGGGGTGTTCCCCGGGCTGCCCGTGTCCTGCCCCCCGGAGCCTCCTCCGCCGCTGGCACGGCGGGTCCGGAGCCACACGGGCTGCGGCTCTTTCGGTCTTCTCCGAAACTTTTTAACTGTTTGCAGTTAAACGACTTTAACGGAGTTTGCGTTACCCCCGCGGAGAACTTCGCTGCACTCGTAGGCTCCCGATTCCAGCGTCACGGAGCGGCGTGAGCTCTGCAAAGGCATTTCCTCTGATCTGGGCTCAATTTGTCATCTCCTAAACCCAGTGACTTGCTAAACTTAGCAAAAACATTAAAGACTGGCAGAAAATAACCAACTTAAAGCATTTTGGTGGCTCAGGCCCAGCGTATTTTGGACGGTTTTTAAAAGTGCTTCAGTCCTTACTGAACATAACATCTGTAAAGTGAAATCTGCTTTGAGGGATGCAGGAGAGGGACCAAGGAAATGAACCCTTATTATTTCCAAAACCTACCGTATGAGAACCAGCCATACAAACCACAAAACAAGCAAACAAAGATCTGCTTCCATCATAGTTTTGAGATTGGTGGCAGAAAGTACGACAGCCTGCCCCTAGAAAGCAGCTGTTTCTGCCATGTGAGATAAGAAAAAAGAACTTTATACCTGCACAGAGCTTCAGCAGAATGGAGGCTTCTGATCAGATGAAGGTTGGAGTTGAGGTTTTGCTCTGTCTGGCTCCCCTTGAGAACATTTCACTAATTAAAGTTGCAGGAAACAGTGAGGCGTGTTTAGAGCTTTATGAATGAGCTACTTTTGTTGCTGTGAGTTTTGTGATGGGCTTGAACAGGGTTCAGTCCATCCAGTCAGAGTTTCCCATTTCTGGATGTCATCCTGCAAGACAAAATGCAGTCAACAGAGTAAAGACTTTAGAAATACGGGTGCAGCATTTTTACTTTCATAGACATTAATCATCTCTCTGCTGCACGCCTGGAATATAACACAGAATGAGAATCTGCTGATCTATCAAAATGTCAAAAGTAAAGATTCTTTATCTTTAGAAAAGAGTAAGAAATACCAAAGTTGTATCTGCTTGCCAACGTAGCCATTAGTGTTCAGGCACACGCTCTCTGAGGCTGTAAAATAATCTCTGATATGTTTGTTCTCAGGGGAGTTTAAACACAGCTCCCAGACAAGCTCAGAAAACAGTTTGCATCACACCACACAATTACTTTAAAATTGATTTCAGGAGGGATGGAGACCATGGCCATACCCTCTGCAAGGGACCGGCACCTTGCAGGGCCACTCAAGTCTTTAATCCACGGGAGCACTTGCAGGGAAATGCTGTAATGGCTGAAGGAGTTTGAGTTTGTCTGCTGGGAGCTGAAACACCCACAGGTAAATAAGAACCTATGACCAGGCATGTGAATGAGAACATCCAGCTCACGTGGGGCAGATTGAACCATTAGTGTTAAACGAGCAAGCACAATAGAAAGCTGCGGGCACATCACCTCTATAGAGAAGGCAAAGTTGTGTGCAGAGATGATCCAGACAGACTTGAAACTAGGGTACGAGGGAAGGATGAAGATTCTTACTGTCTAACATCAGACATTTCATTTAAACGCCTTTATGGGGGACCTCCAAGAGGGTGATTCAGAGGCTGATGGAGTTACCAGTCACATCAGGCCAACAACTAGGACTAAATCTTTCTCTGAGGACCACGAACTGTAGGAGGAATCTCGGCTTTGTTAAGTTGGACCACATGAATCCCTTCCCTCATCTCTCAAAGACACAGACCTAATAGTAGAACCTGGGGCTCCTTGTGCATTTCTAGAAACAGGAAAGTTTAATTGTTCAAATGAGGCTGCTAAGGGATGCTAATGGATTGTAAAGAAGGCAGGAGACAGGAAGTGGTGAGATGTGTGGAGCTACAAAAGATATTACAAATATTCAGGAGCAATTTGTGATAATGAGAGCTCATTAAGCTGTTCATGAGACAAAGGTTCTGTCATGAGACTGTTATTGTAGCTGAATTTAGTGGTTTGTTTTATGTAGAAGATGGGTTAAAATCCAAGAAGTATATCCTGTTAGGACAAGAGTGATTAAATTTTAAATGGCGCTGACTTGTAGCCACTTACTGTGGTAAAGAAAAAGGAGGTATTCAGCCTACAGTTGGTTTCACAGACTACAGCGATGGAGGGTAGTTGCAGTCCTGAGAATCTGAGAAAGGTTCTGACCTCAGAGCCAGGAACCACTGTGCTGAGATGGCTCAGCAGAAAGCTGTGAAAATTATTTAAGAACATTAACTGACAGTTTTAAGAAGTAGTTCCATGGAGAACAATCATAAAAATAGCCCTCCAAGAGAATGAGTCACAGTACCCAGCATTCCTGCTTACAGCCTTGCATTTCAACCTGAGTCTTGGAAAAGAAACTGATCACTCTGCACAGAGCAGAGATTTTCCCAGTGACAGGAGTAAGGCAAGATGCTGGGTAAATGGCTTATCACGATGGGCAAAGCAGATGGGCTACAGACATGACAGTTTCAAGATTTTTTTTTTTTTTAAAAGGTCTTCTTTCCCTGATTTCAGAGGGTGCTAGAGCTTGACAACAGGATTCTGTGTAAGGCAGAACATGGTATCTCCACCACACTTTGCTGTATTGCTGGCTGGTAGAACTCTTCTCAAAGGCATGTTCGTGGCTTGCAGTGGTTCTGGAAAGAAGTTCCAGAGTCTGCACACACACGTCAGTCCACATAAAGATAAAAAATGGTAGTTTAATACTCAGAGGTTGTTCAGGACTAACATGTATGTCCAGACAACACTGTACAAGGATTCAAGGAGCTTCCTCATCAGTTCTCCACAACGCTAAGAGAACAGAGTCTTGGCAAACCCTGAACACTGTGAGCCCTTCTCATGTCTCTGGTGACTCTTCCAGAGTCTCACCGGAAGGAGCTGGTGGGACCTTGTACTGTCCTGAGAGACTGGTCAGATGGACTCAGCTTTGCCAGCTCAGTGTAAAGTGACAGAGATTTTTCCAGATCACAGTTCTTGCTGGAACAACATGGCCATGTGTCACCAAACTGGTCTTACATGGGACTGTGATTAGCACAGTTAATCCCTACACAACAGAGCTGGTGACATTCAACCAACCTGATTTCAGATCGTGTTGTCTGCTCTCCTATGGCAGAAATGAGCGCATTGCTCTTTTCCAACTACTCTTTGAAAAAAACAGTGACAGAAAATTTTTGAGAGTAGTGTGCCCAACGGAGGAATAGTAACCTGACGTTAATGTGGTGTCTTTCTAAAACAAACTCTCTGTTATTTCTCTGTGTGGTCACACAGCTGCCTGTTGTTGCCTCTGTTTCCAACCCTTCTGGGTTATTAAGCAGAAAAAAGGACTATAGAAATAATAAAGGGGACCTGTGAGAAACGCTCTTCTACTTTTCCACAGAACTGTTGTTCTCTGGCTAGATCATGGGCTCAAGCCTTTCCAAACACAGCAAAGACGTTCACAGGAACTTTTCTCCACCCAGACTTAAACACCATGTTCAGGAGGAGGTGACAGTAACAGTCAGTGGCCACATGAGGCTCCAAGCTGCATTCTGCTTATCCCAAGCATCTTCCAACATTTAGCCATACTTTACCCTTCCTGAGAGAAACCTGGGTACTTTGTAATCTCAAGGGAGGAGAAAACTATAAACTGGAAATTAAGTAACTCAATGCCTAAAATCCACACTCATTGCACTATAATTTAAAATTCTTCGTATACCTAATTAGAATATCTCACGATAGTAAAGCCACTCCTATTTTACAAACGGGGCAAGCAAGTCCATGGGAATTAAGGTTATGTATGCACAGCAGGGCTGGTACTTCTTGTCAGCTAGCTCAGTGCTCTGCCTCTCCCGCTCCTGGGGCACA
Source organism: Coracias cyanogaster (assembly GCA_033124195.1). Taxonomy (NCBI): domain Eukaryota; kingdom Metazoa; phylum Chordata; class Aves; order Coraciiformes; family Coraciidae; genus Coracias; species Coracias cyanogaster. The sequence continues at coordinate 43,653 of JAVSBS010019309.1, forward strand.
GGAGATTGGATGGAATCCTGCCTCCCTCATTCCAAAAACTAGTATTTCAGCTTGTTTTGCTTGTACAAAAGTATTCTTCTACAGGGAAGCAGGGGGAAACTAATCCACCCTTTTATTTTTAAAGACAATTCTGTATCTGGTCATTCTGGTCTTGACAAGCATGTGGGAACATCCCTCCTCTGCTTGCTGCTCATTCTCATGATGGTCAGGCCATTTAGCAATGGTTCACAAATTCAGAGACCATAGCTCTCAAGGAACAAAGACAGAACAGCATTATTGGTTCTTGTTGCTACTAAGTTACAAAGAAATCTGTGTCATCCAGGCAGGGAATGACCCCCTGTCTGTTCCCAGACAGCAACACCAAATGAACCAGTGTCTCCAGGGTCTGCAGCTTTTCCTCTTTGCAGGTTTACTGCTAAATCAGTCCTTTCTTCCGTACATTTTGTACAGTTTGGTGTCCAAATTTGCTTTGCACTGATAGAAGCAGTTGGAGTTCAACAGAAGTTACAGAGAATCCTGAATGGGGTGAG
>JAVSBS010019311.1:0-19034 GCA_033124195.1 Coracias cyanogaster
CATCCCTGGAGGGGTTTCCAAGCCCTGGAGATGTGGTGCTGAGGGCCATGGGTTAGTGGTGCCCTGGCAGTGCTGGGGGAATGGTTGGACTGGAGGATCTTAAAGGTCTTTTCCAGCCAAATCAATTCTATGATGTACAGGTGTGGGGCACAGGAAAGGAGGAGCAGAGCTCACCCTGGGGGGTTTCATGCTGCAGGCAGCATTTTGTGCTGTGGGAAATGCCGGGCGGGGGGCTCACTGCCTTTGGTGGAGATGGTGGCCGGGACTTCCCGCTCAGGGCTGGCTGCGCAGCAGTGCCAGGGAACAGGGGGAGGAGAAGCTGCTCTTGTGGTGGGCGATGGAGAGGTGAGGCTGGAAGGGTTCTGCAGGGTCATCCCCACCTGGAGATCCCCCATGCTGTGCCTTGCACCTTCTCCCTCAGCATCAACAGCAACTTCCCCAAATTGCCCTGGGTTCAAACAGCCCTCTGGGGCTGTCGCAGGGCAGGAGGTTATGATTGGCGAAGACAGGGCCGCTGCTGTGCTTAAAACCTCCCTGCTGCAGTCGCTGTGGGCAGATGAGGAAGCATCACGGCACACCGTGAGCTGAGCCCTGACCATGCAGCCCCTCCAGCGTGCCCACCTCCTCCTCCTGCTTGTCCTGCTTGTCCTCTGCATGGTAAGAGAAACCCCAAGAAGGCCAGGGGGCCCCGCCAGCTCTGTCCCTGGGTGTGACGGTAACTGGGGAGCTGTAGGGTTCGACCGGTGGGAGAATTTCTGCTGAACTTCAGCTGGAAACCTGAGCATTTGACTTTCTATTTGACTTTAACCCTGGCTATCTGTGGTCTATAAAGTCTAAATACTTCCGTGCTTTGCAATTTTTTAAAGCATTTTTAAACTTAAGAGCATCACTCACATCTGTAAGCATTGCACTTAGCTCTCCACCCTCTCTTGCAGCCTGTCCTTAGTGTGCTGGCCCCAGCCCGTGCCTGCTGTGGGGACAGGCCATGGGGATGCAGCCTAGGTGAAGAGCTGCCTGCTTTCCTCTGTCTCTCCCTGCTGGAGGTTTATTTTCCTTCCTGCGGGGAGGCTCTGTGAGGGATTGATTGGAGTGTTGGGCTGGTGGATGTTGGCTTTCTCCTGGGTGGGGACCGTTGCATGGGAAGGATGAAGGTGCCAGCGCTTTTGGGGAGGGTGATGCTCTTGGGAGCAGCTGTTGGGTTGATTCTTTTCTACAGCGTCTTGGTAACGGGGCCAGATTTGTCTATGCTTATTTCTCACACAGACTCCATGCTGGAGCCGCTGGCTCCACAGGTTGTATTCAGGTTTTGGGAGTCCCACTCTGTGGCCGGGCAAACCAGCCAAAACCCCTCATAGCGCAGGAGTGCCTGTGAGGGGGCAGAGCTGAGCGCTGGGGCTCATCTCTGGCCCGGTCCTGGCTCCAGAGGGAGCAGAGGAATGGCGTGAACCAGTGTAGAGGCTACTTCGCACAGGTCCCCTTTTCCGCAGCCCAGGGCAGTGCCTGTCGCTGCAGTCCCTGTTCACAGGCATTAACCCACAGCTGCTTACACCAGGAAAGGACCAAAACCCAGTGACAATGATCTTGCGCAGCCAGGCCAGGAGGGATTCACACCACCGCTTTGATTTGGAAGGTGCTGCTCTAAAAAGATGGAAGGAAACTTCCCTAAATAACCATCCCCTCTCTGTTGCATTTCACACGCTGGCTGCAACATCCCTGCTTGCAACAGCCCCCGGTGCTGGGAGGGGACAGGAGTTCCTCCTCCTCGCCTGCAGCATGGGTGTTTCCGAGCTGTCCTGCACCCCACATCCTCTGCTGCAGGGCCACCATGTCCCCACTTCCTCACAGTGGTGTGAGGGGCAGAGACCGTTCCCCGGCTTCTGCTTTCCCCTGGCAGTTTCTAAAAGCCCCTGGCTAGAAGCAGGGCGATGACTCAAGGGAGAGCTCACTCTGCTCCCTATGTTGGCAAAACCCCAAAGCCAACGGTGATTTCTGTGTGGTGTGAAGGAAAACCTGCCAGGAGCGAGGAGGCCACGTGTCCCCCCTGGGAAGGGGCAGCGTGGGCACCTGGAGAGCCCCCGGCTCCTTTCTGTCGCCCAGGGTGGCTGGGGGAAGTCTCCCAAGGGATTTTCCACCCTGTGCTATGACTGAGCAATCTCAGCCATGCCTGACTCTCTCGCTTTCCTCTTCCAGCGCCTTGGCCAGGCAGACAAGACCACCCTCTCCCCAACTGGACAAAACCCCATCGCCAGCCTGAGCCCCCCATGCAGCAGCCCACCCTTGCTCTCCCTGACCCTGGGGCTGGCTGTGGCTTTCTTCCTGCGGCTGCGCTGACCTGAAGAGGACCACCGTGCCCCCCACCCTCCTCCAGAAGACACCCCCAGGATGCCAGCACCAGCAAACCTCCCTGGACCTTCCACGCCATCGCTCCCATCCCTGCCTCCCTCCGCTTGACGCAAGGCCTTGGGCCTGCCTCAGCAGCGGGCCTGCGGCGAGGCTCTGAGAAATAAAAGCGCTGGGGTAGAAGCCTCCGCCTCCTCTCCGCTGTGGGGCTGGGGCAGGGTCGGTAACGGGGACCCCAACACCGGCTGTAACCCGGTGGGCCTTGAACCAGCGGGAGATGGATGGAGCCGGGCCTAAGCCCTAGAGGGGTGCACGGCCTGGCTCCCCGAGGCTTTTCTCCAGCCTGGCTGGAGCTCTGCGGGGCTGGGATAGACTGATGGCCTCGGGGCCTGAAACGGGGCCTGGGGCCTGGAACCGGAAGCCAGGGGCACTTCCGGTGAGGCGCGGCCTTAGGTCTCAACTCTGAGGGGTTTTTACCCACTTGGCATCTCTCTATTGGCCGAGCTGGGCTGAGTCAGTGTGTTTTGATGTCCCTCCACAGCTCCCAGGTTCTCCCAAGCCTGCGACCTCCCTGTGTGTCCTCTGGGCCATCACGCCCATCCTCTGGTGGTCTCCTCTGCCATCCCACCAGCCTTTCTTCATGGGGTGGGGTTGTGCCGCTTCACCTGGTCCTTGGTGTCAAGTAATTGGCCTGGCATTGCCCTCGACGAGCAGCTGTGCCCGTCACCGCTGCCTGCAGGCACTGGTTTGGGCTTGGGCCTGCACGAATCTGCCAGAGGAGCACGGTGGAGCTGGGCATCCCTGTGAACCACGCTCCGCTCTCTTGTGGTTACGTGTCTTCCTGCCCAAACAGGTCTTGGGGCAATTGGGGACACGTTTCAGCATAAAAGATGGACATTTGGTCATGGCTGTTGCTGCAAGCGAGAGTAGTTGCCAGCCAGCCTGATGGAAGGACCTTGGTGCACCCAAGTCTTCTGAGGAGCACTGCCCAGGAGGCCCTGTGCTGGCGGTCTCTGTGGGAACAGCCTGGTTTTGCTGCGGGGTTGGTAAGTGATCGCTGCCCACCTGCGGTGACTCTCCCCAAACTGGGCCCAACCTGCTCAGCAAACCGGGCTCTTGCTGGCAGCCGTCTGCTCTCCCCAGCAGCCGGGATGGAAGCGCTTGATGTCTCCATGTGTGGATGTCTCACCCCTTCTGGCTCTGAGTCATGTCCCTGGGGAGCTCCTACCCTCACCCAGGTGGAGGTGACCTCTGTCCTAGGGACCTCGAAGAGGAGTGACGTGGCCGGCAGCTGAAGCAGAGCTCACCCTTGGGTGATATGACTGGAACACCCCAACCCGCAGCACAAACAGGCTGAGCGGCTCCCGTGAGCTGGGGCTGGTGGGGTCCTGCATCACCCATTGCTCTGGTGGATCTCAGCTTGGACGGTGCCTCCCTTGAAACACAGGGTCCCAGAGCTGCTTGTGGCCCGTGGACACTAGAGGGCACCGAGCTCCCATCCTGGGAGCAGGATTGGGCCCTGTGCTGCAGGGGAGCAAGGTGCTGGGGTGGGGGGCAAGTCCCCGGCGTGGGGGCTGCCAGTTTGTGGCCAAGATGAGGACAAGGACACCAACCACGCAGGCAGAGCTGGCCCGGACGAGGAGGGCCGTATCTTACACACGTACATAAATACAGTTCGGAGGGGGAAGCCGGTGAGGAGGGGGCTCTGCCGCTCCCCAGAGGGTCCCGCTGCTGGCCGTGTCCATGAGATCCTTCGTGAACCGTGCGCGGGATGGAGGGGATATGGGCATCCTTCACACAGCAGCCAGGGCTAAGGGGTGTTTGGGGTGCGGCGTGCGTGGGGTACAAGGCCTCTCACCCCAGAGCAGGGACGCTGACAGGGTGTCCCTGTCCTGCCTTGTGGCACTTCTGGATGTAAGGACCACATGCCACCCTCTCATAGCACCTGTATGTCCCAGATCTGTGTGGGTCTTTCCTCAGTCATGTCCCAAACAATGGCGTGGTCCCGGTCGTAGGATCGGCCGCCTGTGGACCGAGCAGAGGGTTTCAGGAGGACAGACCACACTCCTGATGGTGGTGATGGGGTGGGTGCCCCATCTCGCAGCCAAGCACCCTGGGTTTGGGAGTTCCAGGGAAAGCAGCCGCTGTGCCGTCCCCGAGGCCTCACCCTTTATATCGAGGATCATGTCCTCGAACATCTGGCTGTGGATCCGTCCCTGAGAATCAACGCTCCACGTCTGACGCGGCATCCGGGTCTCAGACCACAGCACAGCCTTCGCGCCCTTCCCTGCCGGCCCGATGACCTGCAGGCTCATGTTGGGGGCCACCTACAAGGAGCGGCGATGGCCAGGTCAGCCTGTTCCTCTCTGTCATCACTGCCTGGCCTAAAGGCTTGGAGCTTTGGAGGAGTTGCCCTGTAAATGCATCTAGTTCTGGGCTGGGACGTGGGATGAGCTGGGAAACCCCTCAGTGAGAGATGGGGATGATTACGGTGACAAAAACTCCTCAGGGAAAGCAGAGATGCCTTCACATCTCCAAGGGAGACTTGGGGAGGAGTGAATCAACCGATCTCTGAGGACCAGGCTGAGGTCAGATGCTGGGAAAGGCTGTTACAAGCCCTAAAAGATCGCTGTGGGCTGGGGAGTGCCCCAGCAGGAGTCCTGCCAGGGACTTCCTCAGTCTCCTCCGCAGCGCTGGCTGTCACACGCGAGCCTGACCTGGTTCTTGATCAGCCCATCCTCATAGTACCAGACGGAGTTGCTCTGCTCACTCAGACTGGAGACCACCACCCGCCCCGCTTTCATGTCCTCCACGTCGTCAGGGACCGAGAGGTAGAGCTCCAGCTCCCTGCTCCTGATGCGGAAATAGATCCGTCTCTGGAAAGATAAAAACCCTTTTTTGCACCAAGACGTCCTGCTGCCTGCACCTCCAGCTCCACACACTGCGGCTGGACAAGGAAGGACCTCACCTGGCCTGTAGCTTTGAGAAGGGAGGACCCCAGAAGGTCCTTCCTCCTTGTCCCCTGCCCCAGGAGGTCCCTGCCTCTCCCCAGGGCCACTGGCCCTGGCCTGTCTCTGGTAGCCGGCACAGGCCCAGCTCTCCCACTGGGATGCGAAGGCATTTTGCAAGGCCCATGGGGAGCATTTCACCACCAAGGTGGCCGCTCCCAGGGTGGAGAACAGGGATCTCGGAGTGACGGTGCTGGGCTGGTGGCACTTTCCCTGGGCCAGAGCTGTCAGCAGCGTGCTGTTGCTCCCCAGGCCATGCCCCACTGTCTCAGCCGGAGCTGATACCGCATCCTTCTCGCAGCCATCAGGACTGACAGCTCGTGAGCTCCATGTGAGCTCCCTGCCTTGGGGCTTTGGGGTTCACCCTCCTGGGTGCCAGCAGCCCATCCCATCCCATCCTGTCCCGTCCCATCCCATCCCAGCACTCACCTGGCGGATGGGGTAGAGGGATCCCACGTGCTGGAGCCCGCTGTACGTCAGCCAGTTGGTGATTTCAGTGCAGTCCAGCAGCCACTGCCGCCCTCGGAAGTCACCATGTTCGCACAGCACCCAGCTGTGGGGGGACAGGATGGTACAGGATGGGATGGGCAGAGTGTGGTCACCTCCGGGTGGACATATTGCACCCACCAGCCAGGACAGGGGCCAGCAGGGCTGGGGGGGTCACTTACATCCCGCCCTTGACGCGCACCGACAGCACGTGGTTGTTGAAACCCTCTGCCTGGAGACTCCGCACTTCGTTGTTCAGCTCGATCTCCTTCCCCTCGAAACACTCCAGCCCATGCAGGAAGATGGAGGGCTCCGAGAAAAACTGTGGAATGGGGGGGAGAGATGAGGCATGAGGGGGCCAGGCGGGAAGCGTGAGCACCCATGGGTGCAGAAGGGCCCCAAGGCTGGAGAGCCAGCTCTGGGGGTACCCACAGGAGGGGAAGAAGGAGGTTCCTGGAGAGTTTCTGCCCTGATGCTGGTGAGAAGGGAAGGAAGGGCTGGTACTCACCAACGGGACCTTCTTCAAGGAGCGGATGGCAGTGGAGGAGAGGCATCCCATGGCGCTGAGCGTGGGGTACTCGCCCTCGGACAGCATGTGCTGCTCCCCAGCGAAGGCCTGCCCGTCAAACAGGATCCAGCTGGTGGAGAAGAGTGTGCCCGGGCTGACGTGGCCATCATGGTGGGCATCCATCCCTCCTCTGCCCTCTAAGCACCACACTGTGCTACCCACCCTCCCAGGGAGCACCCATGGGTGCCTGCAGGGTGCTGGCCAGGGTGATGTCCCTGTCCCAGCCAGAGGCAGCAAGGCCCTGGGACACTCTACCTGCCCCCGCGGACTCTGCAGGAGCGTGGGACAAAGGCGTCGGGCAGCGCATCCTGGTCCTCCTCGAAGGTGACATGGTCTCCCAAGAAGTCAGGCTCTGAGAAAAGCAGGATCTGGGGAGGGGGAGCAGAGAGGCTCGGTGAGGGGGGGGCAAAGCTTCACCACCACCCCACAAAGGCCCCCGTTCCCCAAAGGGGTACGTCACCCTCCCCATCCGCCGCCCCTGACCTTGGAGACGTAGTGGAGGTTGTGTTCCCTGACCTGGAAGCAGACAGAGCAGGGCTGGTTGATGCCTTGCCCCAACCTGGACCTCACCAGCCCTTGGTGGCACTGGTGGGTCCCACAGTGAAGGTGGGGGGGTTGTGCCCTGCTGTCACCTGCAGGATGGGCTGCACCGAGGCGATGCGGCAATCCGCGGCACCCCAATCTTCGCAGCTGCGGTACACCCCCTTCTCCAGGATGTACTGCTCGCCCGAGAAGTTGGTGCCCTCGTAGGCCACCCACCTGCCAGGAAAATGTGGGTGCTGGCTCAGGCCCTCCCAGTCCGTCCCCACCGTGTCCCCTCTGCCCCGTCCCCGCACTCACACGCCGCTCAGCACGTGGATGGACTGGGTGACGGTGCCGTAGCCGGCCAGCTGCGTGTCGGGCAGCGCTTCGCTCAGCTCCACGCTCGGGCCCTTTTCGAAGTCCATGGCCTCGAAGAGAACCAGCGCTGGGTCGGAGAAGTCCTGTGGGGAGAAGAAGCCCCCCGCCCCAAGCCCCTCGGTCTGTCGGGGGGAAGGGGCTGCAGGCCCAGGCACCCCAGCGATGGTGGGGCAGCTCTGGACACCTAGATCTCTGGGTGTGATGAGTTTGAGGGACCTCAGGCCATGCCCAGCTGCCTGACGCAGGCAAGGAAGGCTTCTTTTGAGGGATGAGGATGAGACCAGGGGGGCTGGCTCTCCCTGCCCACACTGGGTCTGTCACTAAGCGATGCCACCACCTCTGCTCTCACCGTCCGTATCAGCCGTAAGGACACCAGCTCCTTGCTGTAGCCACCCCAATGCCTCCAGTCCTGGTACTCCCCTTCCTCCAGCAGGTACTGGTGGCCGCGGAAGCCCTCCTTCTCATAGCCGACCCAGCTGCGGCACAGGCAGATGCAGACAGTGAGGTCTCAAGAGGATTTCCACGTGCCACGACACGGGGACACCACCCACAGCCATCCCACAGCCCTGGGCAGCTCCTCTAAGCCCTTTTCTCAGGGTTGACCATCACCTTCCCAGCTTGCTCCAGCTGGGATGCCCACTCTTTGCCACTCACCAACCACCCAGGACATGCAGGGAGCCCACAGTGGCCGGCGCTGGCCCAGACAGGTTCTTCAGGTCATAAATGTCTCGGCTGAAGGTGAAGCTGCGGCCCTGGAAACCTGCGGCCTCGTAGATCAGCACCTGGGGACACGGTGGGGTGGATGCGGTCCCACAGCTGTCCTGGCCCTATGGCCACTCCGGCCACTGGCCCAGAACTCACCTGTGGCTCGCCAGGTCTCTCCACGACGGGGCTGCCCTGGAAGGAGAAGGAGCCCCAATCAGGCTGTGGTAGTAGGAGGGGACAGCGTGGGGACAGCTGATTCCCCCCTTTAAAGCCCGAGCTGGTTTCTTTGGTTGTTTTCATTCAAGAACAAGCTCTTTTGGACTTTATTTTATCGCTTTCCTTCACCACGAACCCACAGAAGCACTTTCCAGAGCCACATTTGACACGTCTCCACACTGAGCTCTCACTGCTGTGAACTGGGAGATGCTCTTGCCTGTCATGCCCAGGGCTGGACACGGCCCCAGCACCCCCGTAACCAGCACTCACCAGCCTGATGGGGTGCATGGAGCAGATGGACGGGTCCTTTGCTCCCCATGCCTTTAAATTGGGGTAGCTGCCCGGCTCCAGAACGTAAGGGTCGTCGTCAAAGAAAGGCTTGGAGTAAACCAGCCACCTGAGGAGGAGGGGAATGCATCACACCCTGCTCCAACCCATGCTGGAGCCCACCCAGCACCCACCCAGCCCGAGTCCCACTCACAGGCCCGAGTGGACGATGATGGAAGCGGCGGCGAGCGGCTGGCCCTGCGTGCGGGTGTCCTCGGCCGAGTCAGTGAACTTCAGCTGGGCGCCTTCGCCGTTCTCCTCCTCGAACAGGCTGATCTCGGGGGTGCGGTAATCCTGGCGTGGGGCAGAGAAGCGTTACGGGGGTCCGGCACCCCCTGCTTGGTGGGTGCTGGGAGATGTGGGGCGAGCGGGAGGCTCGGGGGGGGATCCCTGCGCTCACCCGCACCACCCTTTTGAAGGAGCCGATGCGGAAGGGCCGGCTGCCGTCGGGCTGCCCGCTCTGCCCGTACACCGTCCAGGGGTTGTCGATCTCCACGTCCCCCTCGGCCAGCACGCACTTGCGCCCGTGAAACCGCGGCTTCTCGTACATCACCCACCTGCGAGCGGGGTGGGAGAAAAGGTGGGGAAAAAATAAATCCTGCTTTTACCCACAGCTGTCAGGAGCCTCGAGGCAGAGCGTGGGTGGGGACATCCTGCCACCACCGCGATGCTGGATCGCAGCCGCAGTAACTAGTGCTGGCAGGACGATTGCTCTTGAACCCCAGGCTGGGACCTGGCCACGCAGGAGCCCCGGACGAGCCCTCCCTTCATATCCTCGCCCTGCCGCCATCCCCTACCCGCCTCGGATGACTCGGATGGAGATGGTGTGCGAGAGCTCCCAGGATGTGGCGTCGGGGACGTCACCCCAGATCTCCCGTTTCTGACCCGCAAAGCCGGCCTCGGAGAAGAGGATGATCTAGGAGGGGGTGACACAGCAGAGAGGTGCTACCACATCACCCCACACCATGCCCCAGCCAGCCCAGCCGGCCCCGCCACCCTCCCTGTACCTTGCCAGGTCTCATATTGATCTTCTCAAAGCTCTCCTTGTCCTCCTGCTGTGAACACCCGAGGGGATGAACGCGTGAGGAGCACAGAGGGACATCCGCTGCACCAGCCATCTCCCTGCAGCCCAAGGAAGCTGCAGCCACAGCCCCAGCCTCATGTCTGGCGTCGGACAGTCCCTCCCACCGCCCCGAGCAGCCACACCTTGAGCATTCCTGTACTGCTGGGGATCGGCCTCCCCGCCTGCCCCGGGACCCTTCCATCATCCATGGTGTCATCCGCCCATCACTTGACCTGATACCCTTCCATCACCCACCCCGGTACCATTCCATCCCCCGTGCCAATACCCTCCATCACCTGTCCTGGTACCCTCCTTCACTCATCCCAGTACCCTCCCATTGCACCAGCAGTTTTCACACCCTGGGAAGCCCAAGCTACATGCTGGGGACAGGGAAAGATGCTCCAGGGTTCAGACCCCACCACCTCCCCGCATGCCCAGGAGGACAGAGCATCTCCCCAGGTGCCACATTGCAGTTCACTCACCAGGACATCAACAGCCCACAGGGCCGTGGTGCTCTCTGGGTCTTCAGTGACAGGAGGGACGCAGCCAGGACTCAGCACTTCCAGCATGGCCATCTCAGGGTCAGGGTGGTCACCAGGACCCAGCCCATTGTAGTCCTCAGGGATGGGCAAGCCGGTGTCCCCACCGTCCCTGTTGGGCATCTCGAGCGGGGCAGTGCTGGGGGAGACGAAGCGGCTGTAGAGCACGCTGTTGTCCAGGCGTGAGTAGGGCTTCCCCTCATCAGCCGCGGCCGCCCGGTGCTCCAGGAAGTGGGAGAGTAGGGCCATGCCCTTGAGGACATTCCCTCGGAAGAGCACACTCCGCTCGCCCAAGCCCCCGGCCACCAGCTTGGCCTTTTCCCCGGCTCCCACCTGCCTCGGCATCCCCAGCAGCGAGCCCCTGTCCACCCGGCCATTGCTGGCCATGCTGTCCCCAGGCACCCCATGGTGGGACCTCAGCAGTGCCCGCTCATCGGGGCTCAGGTAGGGGTTCTCGATCTCCTCCTCGGGGCTCTCCTCCTGCCTCCCCACTGGACCCCGTGCCAGCAGCTCACGCAGGGCCTCGGGCAGGGAGACGGGGGCCCGGGGGGCCACACGGTCCTCATGGATGGGGGGCAAAGCAGCACAGCGGCCCAGCGACGATGGCCGGGGCTGGCGCGGGGTCTTAGGCACCTTCCTTATCTCCGAGGGCTCCATGTTGCGTAGCGTGTCCACAAAGATCTCCATGTCCACTAGCAGCTCAGGGTCCTCCTCGGTTGTGTCTGGGGGGCTCTCAGCTGGAGGGTCAGGGGCTGGGGTCTCGGAGGGGGGCTCTGGGCTGCTCTCAGGCTCTTGGGCTGTGCTTTGGGGTTCCTCCATTGTCTCACCCCCTTCCAACTCAACCTCAGGCTTTGGAGATGCTGGTGCTTCAGAAGAAGGCTCTGGACTATCACTTGCTTCGAAGGATGGGTCTTTTGGGGTGCTGCCAGCACCTGAGGGGCTCTCTGTCCTTGGTGGTGTGGCTGAAATGGTGCCATCCCCGTCTGCCGCGCTTTCCTCTCCCGCACCAGCTGGACCAGCCTGGCCGCCGGTGTCCTCTGAGGGACACTGTGGGGAGCTGGTTATACTGGTTTGTGGGTCCCCGGGCCTGTCACCGTCTCTCAGAGTTGCGTTCACCAGCGCGGCTTCATCTTGCGGTGAGTGTTTCTCCCCAGGGCAGCCCTCGGCCGAGAGCCCGGCAGCCTCCATGGTGCCCGGTGAGCTCTCGTTGCCTGCTGCAGCCTCGGCAAAGCCGCTGCCATCCTGCCCGTGCCTCTCCCGCTGTGGCGGGGCCATCATGGCACCAGCAGCATCGTGCATCCCATTTCGGGCTTCTCTTCCCTCCGCCAGCCCTGGCTGCATCCCGGTTGTGTCTCTGCCCGTCCGCAGCACCGTGACCTGCCTGGTCCTGGGCAGAGGAGGGATGCCGCCGGGCTCGGCCATGCACGGGGCACCAGGACCCTCAGTGGGACCCGCCGCGGGACGCTCGACAGGTCGGGTGGGGAGGAGGGTGCCGTGCACGTAGCTCTCCCTGTGCACGGGCATCTCTTGGGGGGGACCCACTGGTGGGAGGGTGGCATCACCACCGCCACTGGCCCCCACCTTCGCCTTCCCCCTCTCGTCCTGCCTCCGGGGCTTCTGCGTCGGGGAGTACACCTGCGAGAAGATGGGGCCATGTGCGGTGAAGTCCTTGAGGAGGTTGACGGAGGACGAGCGTTCCCGGTGTGTCAGGGTGGTGGGGCCGGACGCCGTCTTCTCCACGATCTCCCTCTCCCAGGCCTGCAGCAGGAGGGAGACGCGGGAGGGACTCCCCTCCCGGCCCCGGGTGCTCCCTGTGTTCTCCAGCCGCCGCGACACCAGAGAGACCTTCTGGAAGCGGGACCTGCCTTCGGACCCTGGGGCACCCACTGTCGCCTGCTTCATGCTCAGCTCTGTGCTGGAGATGAAGCCCCTGGCCTTGGTGTGCCGCAATGATGAATCCATCCTGGGGGGCTGGGGAAGGGGCTGCCGTGGTCCCGTAACACCCGTTGGGCTTGCTGCAGGGAGAGAAGGAGAACCTGGGAGAGCTGAGCAGAAACCACCCCGAGGGGATCAACCCTGGTCCCTGAGACAGACCCTTAAGCCCCCTAGACCTTCCTCTCATCCTTGCAGGACATTTTGGGGTGGTCCCATGAACACAGGAGGTGGCTTTGGGGCTCTCTGCAATTCTTAGCGTGCTTTTGTCATCCCTCCTGACACATGCAGGACATGGGGGGTACCGTTGGCTCCTCTGCCCATCTGTGCCAACACTTCTGCACCCAGCAGAGATGGTGGGGAGCTGCACCATGCCACCGAGGTGGGTTCCGACAGAGCCCGGTGGGCCGGCACCGCGCAGGTGAGTGTGCAGGATCCGGCCGGGCCATGTCGTGCCCTGAGCCGAGCCGTGCCCCAAGCTGTGGGATGAGTCAGGCGGGCAGCAGGGCTGCGCCGAGTCAGCAAATGCAGCAAACAAACAAGCCCAAAAAGCAACAGGGAAGCTCCTCCGGGAGAAAAGGGCTTTGGTCAGGACTGAGATTGGGGCTGGGGCAACCATGGTGTTCACAGGAGGAGGTGGGGACCTGGGCAGCATCTTCCCTCAACCCTTCTCTATTGCTGCTCACAAAGGTGGGATGGCTGCGTCCACCTCTGCAGCCCGTTGGCACAAGAAAACGAGCCACACTAATCACCCGATGCCTGCACCCTGAGCCAAGCTGGTGCCCAGCACCCAGCTCCTGCACCCTTGTGTTGGGTGCTGCGGGGTGGGCAGCGCTGTGGTCCCCAGGGTCAGGGCAGGGGACAGGGCCACCCGAGCCACCTCAGCTTGGGGGGATGCCGGCGGAGGCGTTGCTGTGCTGTGGCCGTATCCCTGCCCCAGAAGAGGTTTATTGCTGGGTTTGGGTTTAGGAAGCAGCTGACGCAGCAAGTGCCGGAATCTCGGCATCTCCCAATTAGGTGCTGTTCGGTGTCACCACCCGGCTATGGAGACAGGGATGGGGCTTTGGGCTCAGCCTGAGGACAGGCTGAGCTTGGGGTTTCCAGGCCAGGGATGGGGACACCTCCCTGCACAGTCCCCAGGACTGGTTTCCCCAGGGGACACCTTGGGAGAGGGCCTCATCCTGCACCACTCCCTCCAATGGCTGCAGGCTGGGCTCTACCAGTCCCTAAGGGGGGTCGGGGAGGCTGGGAGCAGGCAGAGAAATGCTGGGTGCAGGCAGCTGCCTGTCCCTTCTGCCCGCCCGCCACGCGCCCTCCATGTCTCGCTCTCCCCAGCCCAGCAGGTCTTTCCAGTACAGATAGGAAGAGTTTGTGTCATTTTTCAGGAGGTGATGAGACCTTGTCTGGGACAGTCATCGCTGCTCGAGGCTGGGACCAGCCTGGGTGGGGCTGCACATCTGCATGGGCAAAGCAACAGCTGCATTGGAAAAGCCACAGCTGGATGCCCAGGGCCACAGCAGGATGCCCAAGGTCACAATGGAAGAGGGATGGGTGCACTCAGCAGCGTGGAGGAAAAGCTGCTTAGATGTGCTGGGGACAAGATGAGTGTCAGAGCAAAGGGCCAAGAGCAGGGTGAGGCTGAGGGGAGCCCCAGTGGCCCGAGCTGGGGGCTCTGCAGTGGCACACGGGGACCCCCGCGCTGGGGAAGCTCCTGGCAGGGTTGGCAGTGCCAGGGCAGTGCAGCTTGCGCAGGGACGTGTCCTCTCTCTGCCCTGCAATTTTGCCATCCCAGCAGAGCTGGAGCTGTGGGGCACCGGGTTGCACCCTGGCCTTGCTTCAGCGCTGGTTTCTCAAGCACCTGCTGATGGTGCCCAGCCCTGCCATGGCCGTGGCCCCGGGCTGGCACCGCAACAGGGATGCCAACTCCGCACGGCACCAGGGTGCTGGGGGGAGGCGGGAGCTGCTGACTCAACATCACGGCTGCCTCTTGCCGGGAGCCGGATTTCCAAAGATCTCCAGGTCTGTCATTCCCATCCCATCCCTGCAGCTGGATCCAGCGCCTAGTGCCACCCTGAGCTGCCCAGTGCCCCACTGGTCCTGGGAAAGGAGCTCACCCTGGAGCACTGCTCTGCACCCACACCCCATTTTTTGCTAAAAAGGGTCAAGGACACAAGGACATGAGGACGCAAGGACAGGACGTTGCAGCCTGCCGGCTGCTCCTGCCGGCCTTCCCTGCCCACCAGGACATGCCGCGCTGGATCCCAGTGGTATTGCCACACTGGGGCACCGAGCACAGCTAATTAATCCCCTCTGGCCAAGCCAAGCCGATGTACTCAGCTCATTTGCTGCCTCTGATCATCCCAAAGCGTCTCCCAGCCCCCAGCCCGGGTCTCCTGGTACCCAAGAGAAAGGTGCAAGGTGCCGTTTAATAGTCAGAAGAGACAAAGGGGCCAAGGGCAGAGACTGTGGCTGCCTTTGAGCCGGTGACCACGGATTAAGCCGAGCCTCTGGCCACGTTGGGCTGAGCCTTGTCGCCGCGGGGTGAGAGCGGACCTGCCGCCTTCAGGAAAATCAAGGATTAGGGTTGGGTGGCTGCTGCACAGGCTGGGGTTCGTAAGGAGGGCAGGAGAGCCACCATCTCCCCTCGCTGCCTCGTGTCACAGGCAGCCACAGGCCCTGCGGGGAGGAGGGGGCCATGGGTGATGGGGGAGCACCAGTGTCACCCCCAGCCTGGATCATGAGGCCATCAGAGGTGGAAGGGCCCCAGCTCACTCCAGTGGCTCTGGGGATGTGCTTTGGTGGCAGGAGGGGGGTCACAGCCCAAGTAGCCCCCCAGATCAGGGGACTGAAGGTGAGAGAGGCAGCGCCAGGCTCAGCCCCCACCTCCCAGCCCTATTCCTCCTCCCTGGCCCGAGCCGATCCTGGGGGAGCAGGGACCCATCCCAGCACCTGCGAAGCTGGGACACGGGCCCAAGCACTGGGCAGCACCCATGGATGGCAGCCAGGACAGGAGCACCAATGTCCTCCATCTCCCAGCATCACGAAGCCTTCCTCGCCACCAGCACCCACGCAAGCCGGGCCAGCCCAGCCAGCACCCGGTGTCCCGATCCTCCCCTCCCTGCACCCCCGTGTACCTGCCAGCCGGGGGTCCCGCCGTGCGGTCTGTGTGGCAAGCAGGGTGCTGTGCCGAGCCGTGCCGAGCGGGTTCTGGGGGTGCTGCTCCCTGCGCACCACGGCTGGGCGGACCGGCAGAGTCACCCGCTGAGCACCCAGCCCTCGCCGAGCACCCAGCCCTGAGCACCCAGCCCTGGCGCAGCGGAGTTTTGGCATTCCTCAGGTGCTGACAGCCGGGGAGCCGGTCAGGCTGGTTCCCCAGCACCCAGCTCCTCCATTTCCTCCGACTCAGCAGCGCCAGGAGGGAGCTCGGCCAGCCTGGGTGGCTCTGGGCCCCCCAGACCCCTGCCTGGCCACCTTCTCCCCACTACCCATCTCGGTGAGGATGACGGTATCTTCAGAGGGGATCGCAGTGACCTGCTTTGTCGCCATAACCAGCCAGCTGGGCCACCACACTGGCCATGCTCGGCTGGGCCGTGGGGCTGACAGGGTGACAACGCTGCAGTGAGAGGCTGGGGATCCCCAGGGCTGGATTGCACCCAGATTAATCAGCTACGTGGGGGTCCCATGTGGAGCCCCCAGCACTGCAGCACATTCCCAGGAGGCTCCTAATGCTGGCAGATCTCCCACATCTTGGAGAGCTGGGACTCCTGAGGGCTTTGCACTGGCTTGGGGACAGAGCGAGGGTCCCAGTAGCCCTGGGCTACTGCAGGAGACCTGACCCCGGGGTTCAGGGCCCTTTCCCAGCAGAGCGGGGAGTGGCAGCAGGGCCAGCACCCGCCCTGTATCCTCACCCTGCCCTCCCGCTCCTCCCCAGCACCCGTGGGTGCCCCACTGTGGTGCCAGCCTTGCCCCGCGGCCACCACTCCTGGCTGCTGGCTCAGCCCAGGAACCTCCTCGGCCACGGCCAGGCCACAGTTCGGCTCTGGTTGGGGTGCCCGGGGCCACCAAGCTCTGGGTCCCACCACTCACATGCTGGGGAAACTGAGGCAGAGCCAAGCTCCCTCTGCACTGTGACCAGCAGGACCAGGGGCTGGCCGGGGATGGGGAGCCCATGGCTCGGCTGTTCTCCACCCACCACCAAGCTGGCTTTGCTGGTCTGGAGAAGCACCAGGTCATGGTGGGGGCTGGAGCAGGTCGGCCGGACTCTGCCCTGTCCCTCCCTGCCAGAGCCGGTGGGACACCGTTGTGAAACCCTGTGGGAAGAGCTGCCTGCTGCTGAGGAGACCCATGGGGGCCATGTCCCAAACCCCACCTGGGGAAGGGTCTCTGAAGCCTCTCTCTGTGCTGTTCCCCATTGGGGATTCAGCCCATTGACCCCCAGAACCATGGGGACAGGGGGGCTCCAGGAGGCCCTGCCAGCCCCCAGCCCAGGGGACAACAGTGGCAGGGCACCACCGGAGGGAGTGGCTCCATCCCATGTCCCATGCCCTTCCAAGGGACACTCGTGGTGATGTCCTGGGGACCTCTCTGCCTTCCCTGGGGAGCTGCACCAGGCTGGGGCTGCATGAGCTGCAGAGGCAGAAATGTTTATTGAACCAGACCATGGGAGGGATGCCACTCACCAGCCCCAACCTCGGCAGCAGGGGAGGACAGCCAGGGCCATCGTGTCCTTTGGGTGTCAGTGAGATGCTCGAGGTGCTGGCAGGATGTGGGGAGCAGCACCCAGAGATGGAGATGCCCACCCTGGCATGGCACCCCTGGATAGAGCCCCAGGAGGGTTTGGTAGTGGCACCAAACAGAGGAAAGCAGTGACGGGCAGAGCCGTGTCTCCGTGGGTGTTGTGTAGGTGACACACTGGGAGATTGGGGTGCACATGAGATAGGGGAGGGGGCTGAGAAATTAAAGATTTTTCCATGGAAAGGGGGTTTTGTTGTACCCCAGGCTCAGCACCGGAGCCCTGATGCTGCAGGACATGGCCTGGGACACGGGGCTGGCCAGGGGGACATCCTCCCCGAGGGCTTTGGGGATAAGGTGCTGCTTGAAACTGGGGGTACCCTCCTCTGTCCTTGTCTCTGGGGCTGGAGCAGTGTTGATGGAGCTTGAGACTTGCAATGGATAACAGTGGTGGCTCCTCCAGGCCCTGAGGGTCCAGGGCTGGGGGCCAGCCCCCTCCCGTGCAGCCCCCAGGGCCATCCCAGCTCAGACAGGTCCCACTGGGGAACATTGCTGCTGCCCGGGGACACTGTGGGGACCCCACGTCCACCCGTGCCCACCTAGGCAGCCCCTTCCCCACCTCCCCCAGCACGAAGCCCTGCAGCAGCACCACAGCCCAGCCAGCCTGGCTCCCACTTTCCTCCTCATCCTACTCCTCCTCCTGCACTGGCCACCCAGCATCCAGGCTGGAGCACCCACCGGTCTGGGTGAGGTGGCCATGAGGGACCGTGGGGCTGAGGGGTGGGTGCCAGCGCTGGTCCAGGTGTCAGTGGAGCTGGATGTACTGGGAGAAGCAGCCATGGCACTGGTGGCACTAGAAGAGCTTCTCACCCGAGTGCAGCCGCAGGTGGGTCTTCAGGTTGCTGCTGCTGCTGAAGCGCTTATGGCACATCTGCAAGGGGAGGGGATGGGGGGCTCGGAATGGGTGCCGCAGTCTGGTTCAGGACCCCCCACCCACCCTCCCAGCACCCAGTGAGCACTTACCAGGCACTGGTGGGGCTTCTCACCGGTGTGCACCAGCTGGTGCTTCTGCTGATGTGCCAGCTGCGTGAAGCGCTTCTTGCAGATGGGGCACTGGAAGGGCCGCTCACCGCTGTGCACCCTCAGGTGGACCTGCCAGGGGTGGGCACAGGGCTATGGGGGGGCACCTGGGGAGCTCAGGAGTCTGGGCTGCCCCAGTATCCCCCTCCTGGGAGCATCCCGCAGCACTGCTGGAGCACAGAGGGGTATATCCACAGCCCATCTCGGAGCACTTCGCACTGATGGGCTCTTAGCTGGAGGGAAACTGAGGCATGGGGAGAGGTCCGCAACCTGCCCACGCAGCCAGGGTGAGCCACTGTTGTCCCTCGTCCCCGGCACAGGCTGACCCCAGGGAGGCAGGCGGGGTTTGCTGCAAAGCTGGGGGAGGGAGGGAGGGGGCACCAGGGCACCCCGGGTACCTTGAGGTTGGAGAGCTGCCCAAAGCTCTTGGTGCAGACGTTGCACTTGTACTTGGTCCTGCCAACATCCCTCCCCAGCGGGTGTGGCCCGGTGACGGCTGGTGGCTTGGCCACATCGTGGCTGGGCACCTCTGGCTGTGGGGCAGAGCGGGGCATCCCCCTCCATGGTGACGGGCACCCCCCTGCCCCACAGCTGGAGAAGGGGGAAGATCCTTGAAGGAAAGGGAGATGTCCCACCGGTGGCTTCGGCAGCCCGGGAGTGCCCTGCCCGGGGGGCAGGAGGGTCTCGCAGGGCCACAGGAAGGGTGGCAGCTGGAGGAGGCCATTGCCACAGCCCTGCGAATGTGCCACCAGAGTCCTTGTGTCACCGAGGTGGACAAGGAGTGGCTTGGGCTGCGGGGTCAGCAGGAGCAGGGGGCAGTGGGTGCTGTAGAGGCAGAGGCAGGGCTGGGGCAGGAGGAGGGGGCACGGGCTGCCCGGGTGGGCCCTCAGCTCCCTGGGCAGTGGGGCTGGCACCAGCTCTGCTGGGCCAAAGGGCTCCTTCCTCCAGCCTTCCGCAGCTCCCTGCAGCTCTTCGGCCTCAGGTCTCATCTTCTCCTCAATGCTGTGGACATCTTCAGTGCAGAGTGGCCACGCTGGTGATGGGACCATGTCCAAAGCCACTGGGATCCTGCAGCTGGTGGCCCTGGTGCCATCAGGGGCTGCAGGCAGAGGAGCAAACGGGGGGTCAGGAAGGAGCCC
>JAVSBS010019312.1:0-20412 GCA_033124195.1 Coracias cyanogaster
AGTTGAATATGAGCCAGCAGTGTGCCCAGCTGGCCAAGAAGGCCAAGAGCATCCTGGCTTGTATCAGAAATAGTGGGGGTGGCAGGACTAGGAAAGTGATCACTGTATTCAGCACTGGTGAGGCCACACCTTGAATACTGTGTTCAGCTTTGGGCCCCTCACTACAACAAGGACATTGAAGTGCTGCAGCATGTCCAAAGAAGGACAATGTAGCTGGTGAAGGGTTCAGAGCACAAGTCATATGAGGAATGGTTGAGGGAACTGGTGGTGTTTAGCCTGGAGAAAAGGAAGCTGAGGGAAGCTCTCTGCCACTACCTGAAAGGAGGTTGTAGTGAAGGAGGGGTCCATCTGTTCTCCCAAGTAACAAGTGATAGGAGAAGAGGAAATGGCTTCAAGTTGCACCAGGGGAGATTTAGATTGGATATTAGGAAAAATTTATTCACCAAAGGGTTGTCAAGCATTGCAACAGGCTGTCCAGGGAAGTGGTGGAATTCCCATCCCTGGAGGTATTTAAAAGCTGTGTAGTTATGGTACTTAGGGGCATGGCTTAGTGGTGGACTTGGCAGTGTTAGGTTAACAGTTGGACTCAACGATCTTAAAGGTCTTTTCCAACCTAGATGATTCTGTGATTCTAAACTAGTGTCCCTCCTGTTTTTCTTTCTCTTTGACAGTGGCAGGAGAGATCCTTTGAGTATCTTATGCTTTGATCATACTTTACAGAGTCTGTCGGTTGCTTAGATTTATCTCCAAGATTTCTAGAGCTGACCTACTGCAGTTTCTCAGTCATGTCATCCGTGAAGGCCTCCAAGAATAGCCTTTTGCAGATCTGCTCAATAGTAAGGCTCTGGAGCTCAAAATTACTAAATGTCTGTAAAAAAAGTAAAACTGGAACTCACCATTTCTTCCCTCCTGGTCAAAAAAGTGACAACTTACTGTACTGCTGTAACTTTTTTATACAGCTTCAGCACAATGACTTAGTGCTTATTTTCATCCTTGTTTAAGATGGCTGGAGGCCACTCAGGAAATCTAGTGACAACCTTTTTAAAAGTGCTTTTGGACACGTGCAAATGGTGGTTCTTCAAAGGCTCAGAACTGTCAAACCATGTAATCTTACAATGAAAAAAAAAATCTGTCTTTTTAGTTTCAGAGATATCTTCCTCCCAACTGCCACGCTCTCACATCAAACTAGAAATGTTTATAAAATGTAAAATATAATACTAAAAAAATAGTTTCCTTCACTGGTCACATTCTTACGAACTACTTTTGCTGAACTAACATAATCACCAGATGTAATGATAGTTACATAAGATATCATTTCAGCTTAAATAATAAAATCTAGTAAAGTCTATATTCCTCATAGTGGAAGCTATTATTCAACCATAACTAGGTATTGCTATTGGTTCTGCACAGAATATATTAAAAACAACCCAAACTTCTGAAGTCTAATATTTTCTTCTAGTTAGCAGAATTTGTGCTTTACATAATTCATTCACAGAGTTATCAGCTGTCTAACCTGCCACCTGCCAGTTGCAGTTTCTAACTTCTAACATGTTACTTAGGTTGTGTTCTCAATACTACACCTACATTTCCAATAGCAAAAGAAGATTGTTACATACTACTTTATAAAAATTACTGAATCATAGAACATAAAGTATCGATAGTTATGGGAATAGATTGTCTAAACTGACAAGCAGAAAAAACGAATAAATTCAAAAGATAAAATATGAGTTTTGTTGAAAATTTTCAGTAGGAATTGTTTTTCAAAGATAAATGCAGTTTCCTCACACACAAAGGGCTTTGTGTGGTTTTGTTGGGGGACGGGGTGGGGGGCAGGAAGGCAGTTGAGCAGGAAAAGTTCTTCTTCCTTACTTTTTCACTAGGCAAGAATCTCTTAATTTACACTAAACTATCCAAAAAACATTGTGACTACCAATTTGAACACTGATTCTTGCAAATCAGAGGTGCTCATTTAGTTATTTCCTAATAGAAACTTTATACCTACTAAACATTACTGGCAATTCCGTCTTGATTCAGAAAAACAATAAAAATGTTATTTTGCACCGTGTCTTGTAAGATAGTTATTCAAAGTATTCTCAGTGCTAACCAGTTATTTTCAGTTAAAACTATAAGGATAATAAAAACCACTCCATAATGACCCTTTAGATATATTATCATGTGGTATTTTAGAACAGATGGAAAAAAACCCTAGATTTTTTTTTTTCTCTAATTCATTTCTATTTCAAATAGAATTTGTTTGGGGGTTTTTGTATCTGTTGGTCTTTCTAATGAGACAAAGACTGAAGCAAAGATAACAAACCTCATATAAAGACAATGAAGAGCAGTTAGATAGTGTGCTGTTTTCTTATTAATTCTGATTCAGTACTGAAAGGTTAGACTTCAGAAGCTTAGTACAAATTTCACTGAATAGTAAAAGAAAATTGCTTTGAAATGAACAGGGTTTAAACAGTTTTTCTAAAACTGACTTGTATTATATCTAAGTGACTGAAGTAGCCCATCATTGGGCAATGAAAAAGTAGCAATGCCATCATATTCTGCATTACACTATGGTCTACTGTGGTCCACTAAGCCATTCTCTCAGAACTATAACACAGTTACACATATATTGCTGTGCTTTTAAAATTAAATCTATATGAAACTCATTCGGAGTGGAAGATCAGAAGTGCTTCCTATGAAACTAGATGTTATTACAATGCTCATTACACAGGCACCACAATGATTACCACCAGATAAAAGATCCTTTTTATCATGAATGTGAGGACTGGTGATCCTCAGATAGACTTCCCTGCCACTTGATGTATGGGTGTTTTAAAAAACTTGTCAGCACAAAGAAATGCTAACATAGAATCATAGAATCATTTAGGTTGTAAAAGACTTTCAAGATCATTGAACATGCCTGTCTCTTTCCACTTTGAGTAGTCAAAAAGAGAAATGTCAACAAAGCCTTTTGCTATTCTTGTTTTTACTATGTACCAGGCAGAGTCTGTGAGCAGAGCATGTCCACAGCAGCCCACATCTGCAAGGAACACCAGTTCAAAGGCTGGCTGTTCCCTTCACGACTTCAAACAATGCTCAAGATGGCACAGCTGCCCTCGGACCCTGATTGGTTCTGAGGACAGGAGGCATGTATGTGGAAGAGGACAACCAGCAGATTAGAATAGGCTGGAGTGGCTCCTGCACAAGTAAATTGAGCAAGCCCTGGAGAAGGCCGCAGATATAAAGTGAATTGAGCTAACTATGGCAATACAGAGGCAGGTGCTCCAATATCCTCTTGAGCCAAAGGCAGCTTGCAGCCCATTGTGGACTGGCTTTTAAAAGTACTTTGAAAGCTGCAAGTACTAAAAAACCATCTGGCTGGATATTCTTCCTAGTCCTAACACCTGCATATAAGAAAATATTTTCCTCTATATGTTTGTGTCAATGCATACTTCAGTTTGTATGTTCTACAGAGAGGAGTCATTTGTCACACAAAAAATGGTGCAAAATTCTTGACTATAGATAAAAGTAACGCAGTGAAAAGACGTGGTAGATTAAAAAATCCTAGCACATAACGTCAGTTTAAAAGCATTGCTCCTTCCTTACTTTCTACTGTTCCCATGTGGTATAGCCCTAATAAAAATGAATTTTTCACCAATAATATAGGATCTTTTTGGTAAAATAGCTGACTTGGGAGAAAATGTAAAGGATATTTACTTTTGATTTGTTATTCTGCTTCTGCCTAGGAACATGTGTCAGCAGCTACATGAATCATTTTTAATTTCAAGGCCTTGAAATTCACCCTGAGGACTCTTGTCAAAAAGAAAGGCTCTTCAGAGCCAAAGAAAAAATATTAAGAACACAGAAACATTGTGGCTATCATCTGGCAACAGCTTTTCATTGTATTATTAATAAAAAATTAATCAAGAAGAAAAAAATCTTATTAGATTTTGACAAGCAGCCTAATGCTGTGCTCAATGGATGCAGTAGATATCCCACAACTCAGGTTCGTGGGGGTTAAAATGCTCCTAAAGTCTTGCCAGGGATTCTCTATTCAAAATTCCTGCAAAGCCAGATCAAATCCCATTCAGATAAAGGACATGGGTCTTCCACCTCTTGTACGGTTAGCTGATCAAGTCAAATACAGTCAATTTCATTTATTTCAGCATTTGTTTCAACAGTGATGGGTATCTAACGTACAAGCCAGTGAAAAATTACTATCCCTGCAGGCCACTCCTGTGAGAAACAAGACATTAATTGCTCCTCATATCTTTAAAGAACAGTATGTCCTGAGAGAGCACATGGATACATATGTATCAACCTGTCTTCAGGCCACACCAAAAACTCACAGCCTAATAATCTATGTTTAAATTTGCACTTTTTTAAGATTTCATTTTGCATTTGCTTTTTTCTGAAAAGCTACTCCAGAAATGGATGTTTTTAAAATTATGAGATATTGGCTATGTATACATTTGCTTCATTTGTTTCAGCAGTCCAGATCAAAAAAAAAATTGCACTTGCAAGATCTTTATCATGGAAATATTACCAGGGAAAAAAAACGTTCCACCTGAAGAGAAGTGGAAAGATAGAATTTACTAGAATGACAAATACCCAGAAGTTATTTCAAGAAACAGTATTTTAAAAACAAGTACATAAGCCAAACACAATTGTACTACACATAAACTTCATATTATCACGCACATGCTCTTAGTTTCCTGACTTAATAGAATATTGCCTGAACAAGGACACGGCATCTCAGAATAAAGTAAACAAATCTACATGCTGAATATGAAATTAATATTTATGTACTTTAATGTACAAATATATTAAAATTGTTAAAAGTAATCTACCACATTCAGAAAAAAAAAAGAGTATTTTTCTGATAATTTCTTTATCTCTTTTCAATTTTTGTGACAGTTTATGGATAATATTTTTACATTAGCAATTTATATATCTATAATTAATTGTTCGACATGGCCTTGATTACACAAAATAATTTGGAAATACAACCTATAGCATTTTTAATGCATTGTATTATTTTTATTATTTCAGTATACCTTGCAGAAAAATTTTTGAGGTAATTAAAAAAAAAAATTGTGGTATTTTATGTCAATATTTGAAGAATCAGAAGAGGCTATTGTTCACATACTGTGAACATCACTGACTTAGTATTGCATCTGAACCAAATCTAATCGATTTGATAAAACAGAGGCTTATAAAAAATATCCAGAAGGGCCATTATATGTGAGTATAAAGTTCTGTAAATAAACAACAGGATGGGTTCCAAAGTACAAAGTGTCCTGGTTTGATTTAGAATAGAACTAATTCTGTTCAGTGATTTTAATTTTCAGCTCAGTTTAACTAACTGCACGTTCTGAAGTTAATGGCATATTTTTGCAGACAGTGTCTGATTCTAGCAGTGATAATGCTCCATGTTTAGAGTTACTACCAAGGATTGGTGTGCAGAACACAAGGTCACTGATAACTCTTGTCTACCACATCAGGGGGTGCAGAAAGTGAAAGGCCACACCTGCAGGGAGGAGCACCCAGGACAGGTGGCCCTAAACTGACCATTGACGTATTCCATCCCATATATGTCATATTCGGTACAATGCTGAGGGATCACGAAGGTCTCGGCCCTGCTGGGCCTTCTTGCCTTCTGGACCCTTTCCTTCCCTTCGACCTTCTTTCTTCTCGGCCTTGCTTTTGATACCAATTCCTGTGTTCCTAAACCCAGTTGCCATCAGCTGCAAAGCCCAGTCTGGGACTTTGCCAGTGCCTGCTCCACAGCATCAGTGATGACTGTGATGTAATTGCCATCAGAGGGATGTTGGGTTCAATACTGCTTTTGTATATACTTGTATATATTCCTTTTTATTATTATTATCTTCATTAAAGCTGTTTTAGTTTTCTAATCTAGAAGCCTCTCTCTCATTCCCTTCCTCTCCCATTTGGGAGGGGGCCAACCATAAGCCTCTCTCCCTTATCCTCTTTCTCTTCCCCTATTTGTGGAGGGGAAAGAGGGGTTAACAGAGAATGTCTGTTGTAGGTCTAGTGGACTGACCCTAAACCTTGACAATCTTTGATTCCGATCCATGTGTTCCTGAATCCAGTTCCAGAATCCAGCTCCTAAATTCAGTTCCCATATGCTGCTGAGTCCAGTCTAGGACTTCCCCAGTGCCTGCTCAACAGCATCAGTGGTGATGGTGACATAACTGGCATCAGAGGGTTTGGGTTCGATATTGGTTTTGTATATATTTTTATATATTTCATTTTATTATTATTCTTTTCATTAAAGCTGTTTTAGTTTTCTTTTCCAGTTCATAAGCATCTCTCCGTTACTCCCTTTCTCTTCCCCTTTAGAAAGGGGTTAAGAGAGTGCATCTGTCATCTTTCTTAGGGGCCAGCCCAGCCCCTAACCCTTGACACAAAGTAAGCCAGATATTTACCATAAAGACGTCCACTTTGAAAAGGGAGGCAGCTTCTCTACAACACAGAAGGGTACTGTATTGAAGCAAATGCAGAGGATTAGACAACTAAACATACTCACATATTCTTTCAGTGATTCAGTTACTTTTAAAGAACATTATGGTCAGATGATTAATTGATTTTACTATGATATTAAATTTATATCAGAACTGATTACAAATGGATTTAAGCCAAGAGCTGGGAAATGTATTCAAGTTAAAGGGCCTGTATTATCTTACCAGTCCTTGCTATTTCATGTTGAAGACAAAATCCTAGAGAAAATCTCATAATAAGGAGAGATTTCTCAGGAAGAAACAGCTTTAGCTGGTAAGTCTTTCATTTTATTTTCATCTTCCCTTCAGGTAAAGTGAAGCTTAACTCACATGGTGGTTAGATATATAGAGAATTGTAGTATTTTCTGCAGGAATACTTTTAGATGCAATCTATTGATCTAAAATGTATTTCTTGAAAGAACAGTTTTTGAGAAAGCAAAACCTCATTTAATCTACCCTCTTCCTTTAGAACTGCTCCCATGATGGCTGTATCTGCTTGTGGTACTGCAAGTGCTTTACTAAATTCTAGAAAGGCTTCTACTCTTACACCTTCACCAATGTTAAAGATGGAACTGAATTTTTCCTTGCAAACATTTTAACAGAAAATATGAATACATGTAGCAAAAATACTGGTACATTAAGGACCAGCTAAGGAAAAAGAAGGAGAAAGAGGATCTTCACAATATTTTAATGTTGTAATCATGATCACAAATATTATTAAAACATTAATGCTTTAACCCTGAGATGTGTACCAAGAGAAAAACAAGACAAAAGTATGTGGAAAAAAAAACCAAGAGACTTCCTTGGGGACCTAAGTTAAAGACTGTGGCCTGGGCTGCACTCCTCTGCAACGGATGGCAAACTGAGCTCTGCTTCTTCCTCTTCTAGTGTGACAATTTTCAATGACAGAGGCTTTATTTAATGTTGAAAATATTGCATAAGGTATGTAGTGGCTGGGAATTTGAAAACCCTTTTTTGCCCGAGGATGTGTTTTGCTCATGGGTTTGAAAAGCAAATAAAAATATCCATCTTACAGACATTTTTGACAACAACACTTGCACGAATGTCAGGGCACCAAAGGGACTGGTAGCTCCCTGGGGCCAGATGCCTGGGGCTCCCAGGATGGGTCAGGGCAAGGCCTGGCAGCCAGGACTAATCCCGTTCCCAGCCAGGAGCAGGGCAGCAGGGGGACACTGGGGCAAACCCTGTCCTGGGCACTGGGCACCTCCTTGGGGACAGGGATCTGGCTGGGTAGGGCCTGTGGCTGGGCAGGGCAGAGCTGTGGGGAACCAGAGACCAGCCCTGCTGCAGTATTGCTGGGATAGGGGTTGGCAGCCTCAGAGGGCTGACATGGGGTCCTGGACCCCAGCCAGCATGGGGGGTCCTCTTGGTGGACTCTGGACCCTGACAAGCAGAATGGCAAGTCTATATGGAAATTTGGAAAGAGCAAATAAAGACAGAGCCTTTGATTTGATAACATATCTGTGGGCTTTTGTCATGTAAATACTCCAGTTCCACCTGGAACTGCTGGTGGACAAATGCTGACCCTTAGAAAAAAAGATCTACTATCATTCACCATTAAGTAACAGAATACATATATAAACAAAGATATGTAAAAAGAAACCTGTACTGAACAGTGTCCTCTCCTGGAAGTGAAGTTACAAAGTCTCAGGAAGACTTTTTATAGTGTCTCTTAAATTTTAAATTTTCAAATATGCTAGGACATCATAAATACAGTTACAAAAACATGAGGTAAATTTGCTGCTTATTGTGTTTAATCAGATCCTATCTTCAGTCTTAAAGACTAGAAAAATTCCACTGCACTGTTTCTGCTGCTGCTCTTGGGCTTGACAAAACTGCACTTTGGGCAAATCCAGAAAAGATGAACACCATATAAGGGAAATTGGAAAACCTTATTGTCAGGCTTTGTGGTCCCCATTAACACAGGCGGTGACAGTGTGAAGGCTGCAAAGTTGAATAGCAAAGAGGGGATAAATGTTGACATACCACTGGTAACAATCGGATTTCTGGATAGATTACAGGTTTGGTGGTGGTTTATGGAGGTAGGCTTTTTTTTCCTCTTCCTATTCAGACAAGAACTGAATTACAGAGGTTCCCCACGTGACATCTTTGTTGTTAACATATTTTTAAAAGTGTAAAACTGATTCATAAATATCTTGTGCTTGTTTCTTTTTAAGTAGAGGGTCAATTGATATGGAGCTTGTGTGAATTTTATAAAGCTTTTGTTCAGTTTTTTTTAGGAAGTATGTCAACCGCAATTGAATCATTTTTGCTGGACAATATGTTTGATAAGTATTGTCCTTATACATAATCTTTGGAAAAGCATAATCATTGTACTAGGTTTGTTGCTTTGTATGATTTTGTTACATGACAAGATGTTACGAGCCACATTTATTCAGATTGAAAATTTATGTGCTGTTCTAAAAGATGAAGACTGATGGGAAACTAGATACATGCATATTTATTGATCTGATGTAGATTATACATTAATTCCGAGACCACCTATGTTTTTAAATCATAGAATTTGTGTGCATTATAAAAATCTCTGTTTATATGCAACTACTAAAGGAAACTATCTGCAATCTGGCAAGATTTGGCAAGTCTATACGCCTCATTTTCTTTTCACAAGTCTACCACTACTGGTTCTTTCCCTGCCTTTAGTGTGGATTAATCGTAATTTCTTGAAATAGGAAAGACAAAAATGTGAACTTATGCAAACGTTATTAAAGCAATAGCATTTTTAACACCACAGTTTTGTTAAAACTCATAAAATAGAGACACAAGAGTTAAGCCATTTAATAAATATGTAACTCGTGTGTCTCCAGCCATAAGCAGGCATCTTAGCATTACCAAACTGGCAGAAAACATAGCTCCTGGAATAGTACCTCATTATTGCTCCCTCTCATTTTCATTGCCACTGTAAAGTTTCAGTGCCACCCTTTAGCTGCATTTTTGAAATTATAATCCTCAAAAATATCAATAAACATATCAGCTTGTGAAAGGTAAAATTAAATTGGAAAAGGAAAATGTGGATCAAGAAGCAGAGCTGTGTATGAATTAGGGCATCTCTACAAACTTCAACCTAATCCTTTGCTCTGTATCTTCACTTCAACAACTCAGCCAAAAATTTAAGGTGGGAGTGGAAAGGAATATGTCCCAGTAGTTCTTTCTTGTAGAACTGGAGATGCCAATAAGAACCTATTGTCTAGAAAAAGGACACCTGTTAGAACAATTAAATGCAATGAAGTCACTGCTTAATTCCACAACTATAAAGACTGATCTGTAAAAGGATGGTTAACATGTGGACTGGTCCTTCGGGGAAGTCTTTATAGAGTCTAGTGCATTAATCTTCTGAGTCAGTGTCCTGGCTCTCATCCCAGTTCAACTAAAATTTCAGTAATGCATTTGTGACTTTAAGGTGCTATCACATTCATTCTCTTTCCCTGAAGTTAAACACATTTCGTCACACATGCAATTTCCACACTTTGAATGGAACATTAGCCTTCCTTTTTTAAAAACAGAGAACTTAAAATTAATAATGCATATATCTCTTGTGAAAAGTTCAAAAGACACAGAAAGAAACACCTGTTAACAGAAGTAATTCTATTGTAGAAAAACAGAATTTGTGTTTTATGGACACTTGAATTAGAATGCTTTTCTCATATCAAGATCCTTAACTTTCGTAATAGATACAGCACAGTATTTTAGACCTTCAAAAAAACAGCCGACTCTTTACTATCCTCAGTATACCTGAAAATATGTGAATCTTTAGAATTATGGAAAACCAAGCTTAATAAACATTAACATTAGGAAACTTCTTCCAAAGTACCATAGGAGATAAAAGCAAAACCTGGCAAAGGCGAGCAGATAGCAACTTTACACCTAAGAGAAGACTATAAAGGATGTGGCAACAGAATCCAGACTATGTCATCATGTATGTCTCACTGCTCTCACATCAGGACTTTAAATCTGGTTGAACAAATAAACACGGGGCTTCACCAGTACTGCTTCTTGGCTGAGGTGGAGTTAATTTTACTTAATTAGCTGCAATGGTGCTGTGTTTTGGATTTGTGATCAAAACAGTGTTGATGATACAGGGTTGTTTTAGTTATTGCTGAGCAGTGCTTACAGAGTGTCAAGGCCTTTTCTGCCCAGCAAGTAGGATGAGAGTGCACAAGGAGCTGGGAGGGGACACAGCTGGGACAGTTGACCCCAACTGATCAAAGGGATATTCCATACCCTGTGATGTCATGCTCACATATAAAGCTGGGGGAAGAGGGAGGAAGGAAAATGATCAGAGTTATGGCATCTGTCTTCCCAAGCAACAATTACTTGTGATGGAACCCTGCTTTCTTGGAGATGGCTGAATAACTGCATGCTGATGGGAAGTGGAGAATTAATTCCTTGTTTTGATGTGCTTGTGTGTATGGCTTTTGCTCTACCTGTTAAACTGTCTTTATCTCAAACCACAAGTTTTCTTACCTTTATCCCTTCCATTCTCTTCCCCATCCTGTTGTGGGTGGAGTGAGTGAGCAGCTGTGTGGGGTTTACCTGCCTACTGGGGTTAGCCCACAGCGTTATGTTCTAAGTGTAAAAATAAACCTGTGTATTTATAGATGAAAGGTTAAAGAAAAAAAAAAAAGGTGTCTGCCAACAATATTGCAATAGTCGTGGTTAGGAAGTCAAGATGATAATATGATCTCGGAGCTTGCCAACTGCCAATTAGTGGTCCCAGAAGCACGTGGGGGAAGGGAGTTGAGGATAACTTCTGGCTAGACAACACAGATCATCCATAGTAGTCATTCAGAACACCAGATGATGAAAGAGTAATAAACACAGAAAAAAACAAGAGTAAAATAATCAAAGAATAGTTTCTTCCCCATTTCTAAAATCAATCTCCAATATACATGGTTCATCTCATAGGAGAGGAAAAAAAAGGTTAGAACATCAGGCAATCTTTTTTGCCCTTGGTTTTCTGCCTCCTGTGCCCATTCTTTTTAACTATATGTTTGATTCTGGAAGAGATAGTGGTAGTAGGTAACCAGCAAAGAAAGTACAGTGCCAGAACAGTGGTCCTAATGAGCGATCAATCCATCTTGTACTCCTGAAGGCCATGCCCCAGCAGGCAGACCACAAAGTATCCTGGAGGTAGATAGCAAAAATTGATCAGGGTACACAGGCAAGAGGATGGCCCAGAAAATGTCAGTCACTGTAAGAAACACTGAACTAGGTTGTACAGATCTTTGCTCCAAAGCAGCACTGCTGCTTTGATATTACCCTTATCACACATCTGCAGCGACCCATTTTGACTCTCCTCTTGGTACACTTTTGCTTAGCAAGTGTACAGTTTCCACGCTAGTGGAAAACAAGGCCTAAACAGCAAGTTTTCAGTTGTACCAATGCCCTCATAAAATCTTTAACTGTATCAAAACAGAGCCCTTGGAAAACGAAAAGAAACAGTGGATTGTTCAGCTGCTCATACCTCTCTGACCACCTGACTGATGGTCTGAGCTATCCGTCTAATACCTTTAGGGAAAACTGTAATATTATATCAATATTTTGAACACAAAAGAAAACTGTGTTCACACAGAATTGAGTCCCTTGTTCAGAGTTTATCATGAGAGTGTGAAAACTGCAGAGGTAGAAAATCCAATATTTATTTTAAACTGAAAGCAAAGGACATTGCAATATTTACATTTTTAGCTGAGAGCTGGCAGATGACACTCTCAAACAAGCGTTCATGACAATATTTTTAGACAGAGCACATATTACTGTTCCTTCAGGAATGGAGGAGTGCATTGTACAGTACCTGGTAGAATAAGGTAAGACTCAAATTTTGAGTTTGGAATTCTGGTGATTCTCTTGACAATAAATTGTAGACTTTGGCAATGATAAAAGCTAGAGATTTAATTTTGTTTGTAATATTTCCCTTGAGGGAAAATAAACATATGAAAATCTGAATATGGAATATAGTTATTACAACTGCAAGACATAATTATAGTACCAATGCACAAAATAAATTTATATATTTATACCACGACAGACTGTTCTACTAAAGCATGCAAAGAATCCTCTTCCTTTTCTGTACTGGGAAGTCTATACAATTCCTCTTTACACCAATTTAAGTTATATCCTCTAAATTAAGGAAATTATGTAGAACTTAAACCATTAAATTCATACTTATCACTTTCGTACCAAAAATTTAATTTTAATAGCTTCCTTTAATTAACGGTTTTTTAAAGTTTTAATACTTATTTAGCAGTATCAAATAATAAACATTTTTTCTTATTTTTCAAAGGTATACACACACCAGCTTTAAAATTACACTCTACATACTATAATGCCACAAAATCTGCTACTTCTGTATTAACTATGGCCAAGAACTTCTAGAAAAGGATAAGAATAATAGTTACAGATGAGGACAAAAGTCTTGAAGTTCAGAGATTGCCTGTTTGGTGTCTATGAGCCACACCTCTATATTTGGAAGCATCTATTCAGCCATTGACTATGTTTGTTACTTGCATTGTTGTTGTGCTGGTTCAGCCATTGTCATTTCATGCTGCCATCAGTCACCTGATCACACAGGCCAACACTGAACTCAGCAACATCCCCTCAGAATGCTTCTTTCAGGCAGTCCTACTATAGATTCCTGTGGGCCCAGCTCCTCCACTGCCCACTGTGGTGCCAGCATCTCTTGCTGGACACAACAGACAGGGACAGCTCCCTCAGTGGTCCTTCACATGGAAGGACACCACCATAAGAGCTCAGCAAGATGCAACCAGCCCAGACAGAAGCCACACCAAACAGGAAGCTCCTCTAACTGGCTGGCTCCTGGTTGATACAATCCTGGTCTCATCCACCACCCTAACCATGACCACCTGGTTTAGGCCACAAAAACACAGGTGGGCCAGGTTCTGCCTCTGGAACATGAAGCCAATAGGAAAAACAAAAAAACCATTCTGCTAGGTTGTGACTCATTCACAGGTCAACTCCAACAACTTGGGGTCTACAACTCAGGCCCCAGCACTTCAATTGTGCTCTCAGTCAGGAACCAAACTAGCTAATGAATGATTATGTCATTTCCTATAGGGGTGCTTGAAGCCATTGTTCATATTATTGTGAAGACAGAAAGCAGAAGGAGGTTGACAGTCTTTCCACACTTCATAATTAGTCTGTACTAATTTATAGTGATATTCTTTCATGAATAGGAATGCATATTCCTTTACTATTTAATACCTTCAAGTACAACAAAAAAAAAAGACCAAGCAGATACATTATTAAGATCATTGTAATATTACTTCTGTAACAGTAGATCATTGTAAACCAAATAAATACAAATACCTAATGTTTTTTTCACAGTCATTAAATACAATAATAAATGTGTTTCTCTCCCACCAGTGTCTACATTTAAATACAAAACTGTAATTAATTAAGGTTTTATCTCTTATTTCTTCACAGTTACAATCAGAACTGATGATTTGAAAGGAAAAATGCCTCATAAATTAATTCACGCTGTATGTTCTGGTGCATCTGGGAAGAGCTATGTGTAGCTAACATTGTCCAGATATGGGTTTGCTATCTAAGCAGTAGAATGGGACTATGGGTTTCAGTTTCATTCCCAAAGTATGTGGAAACTGAAAGTGTGCTGCTATAGCTGTTAGAAAAAGCACACCATCTAATTCAAGATTTCCTCAGGAAAAAAAATGTTTCTGGGACTGGGTTACCAGTCAGATGTTGACTGTTGTTGTTTGATGAGCCACACTTGACATAAGGAAAGAAAAAGCAGGGATAGATCCTACATCAAGTTCATGGATCAAAAGACCTCATAGTTTGGGAAAACTGGGGTATTAAATTTGTAACTCAAACTCCTAGGAAAAGTTTTCACATACATCTGGGCATTTCAAAAGATGTTGGAAGTTCTAAGTGGGGAAGGAGAGGGAATGAGCCATACTGAACTAAGTATATTAATAAATTATTTACTCTACTCTTCAATAAGAATTTTTTATTTTATTTTATTTTTTCAGTGAGGTTAATGGTACCCTAAAAAGTTAAGTAACTCATGTTTTCTAGGGTTCCCTGAATATTTTGATTTTAAAAATCATATAATCCTATACACATAATCTTTGCATGTATACCTGGGATCTAGACATTGACTTCTCTCTCTTTCATCAGCATTATTAATGCATACTTATTTATAGAAATTCAGAAGAATATTTTGCTGCAATTGAGAAGGAAAGCAAACAGGAACCAGCACAGCTAATTACTAATTACATAGCTAATTACTATTACATCCCATAGCTAACAACTAAAACTCATTAATAATCACAAATACAAAACACTTCCTAGAAAGCAATTAAAAGGATTTTGAAAATCTTACACTTTATGTTATGCATGGACAGTATTTCTGATGTTCGCAGTCACAACAACATAGTTGCAGTAAATTTCTACACACAGAGTTTACAATTCTTCCTTCCCAGGGGAGGGAAAAAAATCCAAACATACACACAAAAAAAGAAAACACAGGCTCTAGAGCCAATCAACTGAAAAATCAAAGATTGTTGAGAGTTGCCAAATCTGGTAGCCCGATGGAGATGAGGTTGCTGCAGCTCCCTGTTTTTAATCCATGATTTAGAAGCAGTAGTGAGGCTGAGTGTGTGTTACTAAGAGGCAGGCACACAGATGCAACACATACACACAGTGGGTGATACACGGATAGAAACACTCAGCACTCAGACACAAATGCCACAAATAGCCTCATCCTTCTCCAGCTGATCAGGAGGAAGGATGGTTCCTAGTTGGAAATACATGCAAGTACACAACATAGATCCCTCCTGTAACTTGCCTTAGACGCTCATTCTATCCAGTAGCTGGCAACTGGATCTCCAGTCTTCATACTTACTGGCACCCAGATGTAAAAGTCTGAGGCCTGCAGCTCCCCTCCAGCTGCAGATACAGTCTTCATTTTAATCCTGGACACCTTCACTTCCCCACTCACCCCAGCATACTATGGATCCTCCAGTAAGGGGCCTTACAGACTGAGCATATCCTATAACTGGCCATGGGACCCCTGGATCCCTCGTGCCCAATGACACCCCCAGTGTATACATTATGAACCCCTAGTAGCAAGCTTTGGCACCCAGGCCATCCAGGAGGTGGCCCCTGGCTCCCTGGTCTCTCTCGCTTTGCCTCATGCACAGAGACATACAGATGCAAACAGGCCTCTCAGTCAACCCACAGACCATACAGTTGCTCCAGACTGGTCTGGACCTCTTAACCTCTCCAACAGCTTAATTCTGAGCCCTGTGGTCTCTCCAGTAGCTGGCCGAGACTTTTTGCCACATAGATACCCAGCATTCAAGCTACTCATCTAACTTGCTGGCTACTCCATCCTGAAACTTGTTAGTGATCCCACACTGACATATGCACCCATGCAATCCGCACACACTCTGTACTCTCCAGTTTGCTGGTGCCACACACAGAAAGGCCACTCTGTCCAATAGTCCAGTTCAAGTTGCTGACACTTGCAACTCCACACACAGATGCAAACAGAGAGCCCCTTTACTCAGGAAAATAGTTAGAAATTGAGCATAGTAAGATACAGGACAGACTATGCTGATCAAGCATAGGGCATGACCAGACAACAGTGCTGAGCAAGAGCCTGTTTACATGACTGGTCCCTTTTACCCCCTTATCCCCATATTTTCCTTGGCTTTTTCTTCCCTAATCCATCTCAATCCCTCCCTTTCCCTGCCTACAATCCCTCTTCTAAACATCCATGAATAAGTCTCCACAATACCATAAAGCTCATCCCTGCATCCCACAGTGTCCCCCACACCCCTGTAGGTAGTATCTGTCTCTGCCTGAAAGGTTATCAGGAGAGCATCTCCTGCTGACTCCTCATGATGGGTTTCAGCTCCAGCCCATGGGGTTGAGGCTCCCCTGGGACAGCCCCGTGAGAGGCCCAGGCACAAGTCTAATTAGGGCAAGGGTGTTACTCTCCCAGTACTGCATCTCTGCCCTTCTTTGGATGTGTGGAGACAAACCCTTTACCAGATAAACTAACAAAAATGTTCTTCTGTCAAGAACATAGTTTTTTTACTTTGAAGTTTGTAATTTGGTGCTAGCCCACTATTATATTTTAGATGCATGAGTTCTAAGTTTCCCTGGTTTGGTCCTTCTTTCTTGTAAAGGTAGTTCATGCATGCCAGTGTAAACTTGAAAAACTTGCAGATAAACCATAAATAAGATTGAATTGAAAAATTGAAGTCTTAGGAAAAATACATCACAGAAATGCGTGCAAATTCAGAAGAGTGATATTTTTAGAAAATGAGTCTTAAAATCCAGAAATTCGAAGTGAAATGTCATAGTGGAACACTCCATTCTTCAAGACTTTCCCATCATTTCCCATATTCTACTTCTTCCCATTATATCATGCCAAATTAAATTATCTGCTATTCTTCAATTATAAAAAGACAACTTATCAAACCAAAAAGCTTTCTCCATTTTTTTTCACTGTATCACGGTCTGCTTACCTCATAAGGTATTTATTGTTTTGCCATTTTAATAGACTAAGATATCAGAATCATTTTCATATTCTATGCACACATTAAAAACAGTTTAAGTTCATAAAGTGTTATTAAATCCCTGTCAAAGCCTAAGGCTTGGGAAGTGAAAATACACTCCAATCTGCTTTTTTAATAACATACAAACAGTGATATAACAATACTACTTTTTCTGTGATACAGACTTGATACTGAGAACATCCATTATGATTCTTTGCTGACTGAAAAGAGTTCCAGACTACAAGTTCTACACCATTATAAAAATGGAAAAGATAAGCCTTTGCCTCAGAGTAGGCCAGGGTTGTATTTCTAAGTAAAACAAGGGTGAGAGAGAGGTTAAGCACTGTTCCACTGATTTTCCATATCTCTTAGTTTTTAACATGTACACCAGAGTGGTTTTAGCCCATGCCAGCCAGTAGTCTGCCAGACCGTACTCACACATAGCTGGGTAAGGTGTGTGCCAGCAGTCATTCTCAAAATACAGTATGTATGAACAGGCCAGCATCAGGTTTGCCTCCTAGCATATTATATAATCCTCTAACATGACCCTGTCAGGCTTTGCCCTCTTAGGCCTTTCTAACATGACCTCACAAATTTATAGAATAATTTAGGTTAAGAGAGACCTCTTGGGGGTCATTGAGTCCAGCCTCCTACTCAGAACAGGCCTAACCTTAAAGCTAGCTGAGATGGCAGATACATTTCTCCTGTAATGAAGCAAACATATACCTCCAAGTTCCACAGAGTTTAATATACACAACCAATCACTTAAATGCAAAACGATGATAATGAAAACTATTTACACTATACTTACTTCACATTCTTCCCTACAATTAAGTGTAGGAATCACTATATTTCATTCTTTCCCCTCTGTATTAAAGCTTTGATACAGGTAAGGAAAAACAGTTTAAAAATTCAGATTAAAAAAATACTTTCTTAAATTATATTTTCTCATTATTAAGGACTATAGATGTGTACTAAAACTATATTAACATATTATTATTTAAGATAATTCTCTTAAGAAAATGCAAAACTAGTAGCAACCCCCCTCCCCAAAAGAGGTTTCTTCTCTCTTTAAAGAAACCAATTTGGATTCATTATATATAACTTACACTGTGTAGAAAAAAGCAGAGGGTGATGCATGGAGTTTAAGCATAAATATTTCAGCTCATTCTACTTCTTAAATCATAAAATAAATTTTCAGCAAAATGCCAATACTGTAGTTTTATAAATAGAAGAATTATATTAATTTATTATGGTATATGTGTTGAAGCATACATTCAATAATCCTCCTAAGCCTATCCTTCAGGCAAAACAAAGCATTTAAAATCATGAAGTATTAGGCACACTTGCATCACTTCCTAAACAGAGGCTTGAAAAGATGAAAAAGTGCTATTCCAGTCTTGCTGAATGGCTCATATCACAGCATGATGCAGAATTAATTCTGTACACAGTAGGCTTATTTTAGTACTCAGCAAAACATAGCAATTCCAAAACTGCATAGGGTTAAAGAAAGAAGCAGGATATAATAGGAATTAAAAATAAAAAAACATCCCACCCATCTGCATTTTGTATATTGGACTTCATCTACAAGACTTTGTTAGCTGCAACATATTAGCTAAATCATACTGACAGAAGTATAAAATACCCACCCGTTTTAGGGTCAACAGAGAAATATGGCTGTCCCTGAAGAATACTGTAGACTACTCTGGCGCTGTTTCCATATGTAGGGTCATCTGCATCTGTGGCTGTTACCTGTAGAACAGATGTACCTGTATATACAGGAAAATAAAAGTTAATTGATAATAAATACAATTTTATGACAAATATAAGCATATTTTTAAATATCTACAGCTTTTGCATTCTACGATTGACAGATTTCTCTATATCTTATTATCCATTCATATTTTTAAGGACAACTATATATACTCATTTGAAAAAACTTTTTTCCCTTTCTCTCTATTTATGTTCATGCAACTTCATTACATATACATAAACACAGCCTGGAGAAAAGAAGGCTTGGGAGAGACCTTACCACTCTACAACTACCTGAAAGGAGGTTGTAGTGAGGGATGGGTCAGTCTGTTCTCCCAAGTAATAAGCAATAGGACAAGAGTAAATGGTCTCAGGTTGTGCCAGGGGAGCTTTAGGTTGGATATTATGAAAAAAATCTTCACTGAAAGGGTTGTGAGGCACTGGAACAAGCTGCCCAGGAAAGTGAAGGAGTCACCATCCCTGGAGATATTTAAAAGATGTATAGATGTGGTGCTGAGGGACATGGTTCAAGGTCTCTTCCAGCCAAAAGGATTCTATGATTCCATGATAAATAGTAACTACATAGCATGCACATTTATGCATGTTCACACATACAGACCCCAAACTTGGATATTGCTTAGACTTTGGAACAACTCATATTTATGGACTTCAGGATTATCTTCATCGACAATACAAATTAATGTTGAAGTGCATATTTAAAATAATCTGCATAAACACCCCCAAATCAATAAAACATACTAAGGGAATTAAAACGATATAGCTATGGGAAGGCATCAAATACCATTAGAAAAATAAAATTACAGTTTCTACCATGTCACTAATTGAGATAACCTATGTGTAACACTTTGTGGAAAATAAAATACATAACTAATGCACAGAATAGAGACAACTGATTTTACATTTTACTGTATTTTTCAAGACATTTGGTAAATCTTTTTTGCTATCACTACCCAATACTTCACCTAAGAAACCAGTAAATGAAAGATTGGCAAGCTAATAAACGTTCAGTCTTCGTCCCACTTGTTTATCCTCCTACAGACACTGCTTTCTACAGGCTCCTTTAGCCCAGTATTAACACAGAGAAATAATAAAAAGAGAACAGGCTGCTCTCATGTAATTGCAAGTGCATCTGGAAGTGGCTTCTCAGTTAAACTAACCACTGAGGCTTCACCTCCAATCTGGGGTGTTCAATTTCACATCTTAGTTGTGACAAATATGCCTTAGAATTGAAGCCCTTGATTGCCCCCACTTGTACTTGGACTTGCCTCATGGAACAGTTTCAGAGCAAGATAGCTAGACTCCTTTGGATGAAACTAAACCAGATGTCCTTTAGCAGCACAACGGATTTATTCTGACTGCTAATGGGCATTTAGATCAGATGAGACCTAGTCTGAAATAAGACTTCCCGAAAACATATAGTGTGGACTTGATGTGCTGGGCCCTGAGTTGTGGGCCCCAAGTTGAAGTTGACCTGTGAATGAGTCACAACCTAGCAGAATGTTTTGTTTTCCCCACTGGCTTCATGTTCCAGAGGCAGAACC